>JARYGA010034637.1:0-50009 GCA_030545235.1 Helianthus tuberosus | reverse complement strand
CAGAAGGAATTAAACATGAGGCAACGCCGTTGGATGGAAACGTTAAACGATTATGATTGTGAAATCAGATACCATACCGGCAAGGCGAATGTAGTCGCCGATGCCTTGAGTCGAAAGGAGAGGGTGAAACCTATCCGAATCAATGCCAAGCGCATGGAGATAAAGAACAGTTTGACTGAAAGGTTGTTAGCTGCACAGAATGAAGCTGTGTTGGAAGCTAACTATCCTAACGAAAAGCTAGGGGTAACTGAGGAGCAGTTAACTCTTAGCAAGGACGGAATTCTAAGATTAAATGGACGAATATGGGTTCCAATTTATGGAGGACTTCGTGATGTCATCCTCCAGGAAAGCCCATAGTTCCAAATACTCCGTTCATCCTGGAGCTGATAAGATGTACCAGGATCTAAGGGCAAATTATTGGTGGATAGGCTTGAAAAAGTCTGTAGCCACCTATGTAGCTAAATGCTTGACATGTGCGCAAGTCAAAGCCGAGCATCAAAAGCCGTCTGGTTTGCTACAACAGCCTGAACTTCCTACGTGGAAGTGGGAAATGGTAACTATGGATTTTATCACCAAGTTACCTAAGACAAGGAAAGGAAATGATACAATATGGGTTATAGTTGATAGACTGACTAAGTCAGCACATTTCTTACCCATTAAGGAGACTTATAGCTCTGACATGTTAGCCCAGTTATACGTGGATAAGATTGTAGCCTTACATGGTATACCTGTGTCTATTATCTCTGACAGAGATACTAGATACACGTCACATTTTTGGAAGAGTTTCCAACAATCTTTGGGCACGCGTTTGAATTTCAGTACAGCTTACCATCCTCAGACAGACGGTCAGAGTGAGCGTACTATTCAAACGTTGGAAGACATGCTACGTGCATGTGTGATCGATTTGGGTGGTAGTTGGGATAAGCACCTACCACTAATTGAGTTCTCCTACAACAATAGCTACCACACCAGCATAAAGGCTGCGCCTTTTGAGGCACTATATGGTAGAAAGTGTAGAACGCCAGTTTGTTGGGCGGAAGTTGGAGATGTCCAATTATCAGGACCAGAGATAGTGTTCGAAACAACGGACAAGATTATCCAGATTCGCGACCGTCTCAAAGCTGCCCGAGATAGGCAGAAGAGTTACGCAGATCCAAAGCGTAAAGCTTTTCACTTCGAAGTAGGTGACAAAGTGTTACTTAAAGTGTCACCCTGGAAGGGGGTGATGCGATTTGGTAAGAAAGGCAAGCTAAGCCCGAGATACATAGGACCTTTCGAGGTTATCGAACGTGTCGGGTCAGTTGCCTATAAGTTAAACTTACCAGAAGAGCTCAGTGGAATTAACAACGTGTTCCACATCTGCAATCTGAAAAAGTGTTTCGCTGACGAATCACTGGTAATATTGCATACAGATGTGCATATAGATGAGAGCTTAAAATTTGTGGAAAAACCATTGTCGATTGAAGATCGACAGGTTAAGAAGCTTCGAAGGAAGCATGTACCTATTGTAAAGGTTAAATGGGATGCCCGTAGAGGTCCCGAATACACGTGGGAGGTTGAATCCACGATGAAAGAAAAGTACCCTTATTTATTTCAGTAAATCTCGGGTCGAGATTTATTTTAAGGGGGTGAGGATGTAACACCTCGAAAATTCACGTCCTATAATGTGTTGACACGTGTCATATGTTTGAACGTGTGAAAGAACGTTCTAGAAGGACTAAAGTTGACAATCATGAAAAGTATGTGAATATACGAGTTCTAAATGTCAAACAGTGAATAAATATATTTCATAATAACCCTATATGATGTTCATATCATCAAACGAATAAATCATGGATCATACGAAGCAAAAAGTGAGAGATTACAAACTACAGGGGTTAAATGTGTCAACATGTTTAAGTTATACCTCTGAGTGACCTTTTGACAAACCCGAAGCTTTGTAACTGTTAATTATGCTCACTAGAATGCACGATTTAAATTTCGTAAAGTTTCGTTATCGTATGAGAAAGTTATGATCAAATTCGTGTGCGAAGGGTTAAAGCGTAAACGTTGAAAGTTAGGACTTTTCGGGTAACAATAAGGTTAACCGGGGACTTAACAAAGTGGGTATATGTTTTAAAGCCCTTACAAATCGATTATGAAGGTTCATAGTGCAAGAAACAAGTGTCTAAACGGATTTTGAAGAGCCAAGGATCAAATAGCAAAAAAATCAAAAATGCAGATTTTCTGCAGAAGGCCGTCGCGCCACGCGAGGAGCCCTCGCGCCACGCGAGGGACTCCCAGTTCCGAAATTTTTGGCTGTTGTCTGCCATGGCCTTTGTGCGCGACTTTAACCGAATTTCCTCATCTTTCCTGGCCCCTAGGCACCCCCTAAACACTTAGGGACATGTGTTGATGGGTTATGGTCAGTTGTAGCTTGAGTTGTCAACAAATTGTGGTGTTTAATTCACTATAAAAGGCCACCTTGTTGCAACAAGTCCCTCACACCTTCATCTGCATCTTCTGATCATTCCTGGAGCTCAAGCCTGCTCTCAAGTGATCACATTTCGTGCATAGGACCTTGGTAAGTTTGCTAAACCTTTCTTAATTAAGTTTAGCTTGGTTATTTAGCTAAAAGTCAAACCGTCGTAATTACGGTTTGACTTCGAGATTAATTAATAATGGCTCAGTCAAATCTCGAATTAAAAGTAGTTATAAGTTGGTAATTATGTGGGTAATAAACCCTTAAAAGGGTTCCCCCTGATTCCCACTCTAACTAGGTCAAATGTCGGGTCAAACGTGTTAATAAAAAGTCAACAGAATGTTTAAATTACAATTTATGCATGATTAGCAATGTAGAACACATATAACCTGTTTGATCATTAATATAACTTGGTAATGAGTGTAAGAACATGTCTAAACATGTTCAACCCGACAATTTCCTGTTTAGACCCGATTCGGAACCGAAAGTCGCATAGTTTGACTTATACTTTGACTTTCAGTTCTGACCCGTTATGGTATGTTTTAGAAATACCTTAGAGCTTCATTTGGACCAGGTTACATGCTAGTATAACCCTCTGTGATTATACACCTCGGATCATTAGTTATCCAATTAATACGCATGATTCCGTTAATTGCTCATATGTTGACCATTATGCCCTTATTACCTTAAAACGTGATTTTTGGAAATGTAAAAGAGTAGAAACTTTAATTACTGATATATAAACTTGTATACAAAGTTTGACATCAGTTTGAAGTGTAGATTAAGAGTTATGCTCGTTAGCGTAAAATGAAAGCTTTATGTTAATAAAACGGCGTAATTAGCGTATAGCCTAGTTAAGCCTACTTTTTGATATCAAAATCTTTACCCACTGATGTAATATATTATTTTGGGATTTTTAAAGATTTTTAATTAATTTAGGCTGAGCATAACTCATAGTCGTAGGCTTAATCCGGTAATTGTCGGTTTTGCCCTTACGGGCCATAAAATGAGTTTTACATATCTAAACGACTCCAAACCTTTTGCTACTGATCACACTTGATAAATAAATTATTTTAAGCCTTCTGGAATAATAAAAATATCAGCTTTAAGTATCGAACCTGGAAATGGCTTTTAATCGCCTTATTAAGCGTTTTAGCGCATAGTATGTACTAAGACTATTTTTAAACATACAAGGGTGATACCTACTGATATTTGAGGCAAATTATAATATTTTAAATAGTAAGCAAAGGTTGTTAAACTCAGACTCCAGTTTTGAGCTTTTCGGCTTATGTGAAATTACCAAAATACCCCTACGGGGCATAGTTTGGTTATAATTGATAAATTTCACATATATACTTTACTCTACTGTTATAACATGGTAAAATAAGTATTTTTGCTGATTACATCAGACCTGTAACTCAGGTAAATACTTAAACTCTTTTATAACCTTATAAATGACCAAACTACCCCTACGGGGAATAGTTTGTGTTTAAATTCATTCCGGGCATAATAAATGATATCTTACTGATGTCACAACATATTTGAAGCATATTAACTTAGGAAACCTGTAAATGGCTCATATGTATACCCGTTACGCCTATTACGCGTTCAGTTCGGTTTATGTAACTAGTTTACATAAACTAGCCTAAACGGGTCAAACCTTATCGGTTTTATCTCAAAATCCAGAATGTGTATGAAATACCCATATTAAGCAAGTCTCTGAACTTGTCGGGTCTAAATCACATTCTATCCGGTCTTCGCTTAATCATGCGTACAAACCGTGTCTTTGAAACTAACCGGTCTAAGCTTAAGCTTAACTAAAGACCCGTTAGGATTCTAATAGGTTATTATAAACCTTCGTTCCAGATTAGGAGTACCAGTAAAAGCTACTTGCATTTGCTTATTGTGATTTATACTTTGCACAGGTAAATACTTTTAACTTATTTTCCCTATACGGGCTTGGGTTACGGTATATAGAATACCGCTTGATCGGGCATCAAATCTTCCATCGTTGGGTGGTTAATTGAATAATTTGATCGGCTCGTTTAAACAGTCTTGTTACTTAAAGCCTTTGGGGGGTTAATGACCATGTCCCGGATATCCTTGGCATCATTTTACGAAATGGCCACGACTTAAGCGCGGGGTGTAGGCGTACACCCGTCAGTGCACAAAAGAATATTGTGGTGTGTCTATTGATCTTTAACCCGGACAAGATCCGGGCTACTGAACGCACAAGGAACATGTAATTCGTTCACAAGATTATAATATTAAATAATTCTCCCAAGTTAAATAAAATGTTTATGCCACGTGCATCCAAATCAATTTTCAATCATTTTCCAAAATGAGTCAGTTGATTGTATTTACCAGTGTAAACTGACGTATTTTCCCAAAAAGATTAAATGCAGGTACTAAGCGTAATTGGCTGGGATTTCTCCTTAGCATCATTAGAAGTCTCGCAAGCTTAAGATGCCTGAAGTCTGTTGAACTATTGTTTTCATTTTGTTTACGATCCTTCTGTGGATAAACTTCCGAATATTGTGACATGTGATATTAAAATGTTAAAATCGGTTGTATTATATCTTTTAAAAAAATTGCTTCCGCTGTGCATATTAATTATTGTGTTGTTTGACTATTATGTTGCCAACCACGTCACGATTCTCCCCACCGGGCCCACCGGTGACACGTGGAAATCGGGGTGTGACACCAGCCAATTACGTTCAGTACCTGTCACTTAACCTTTTTGGAAAATACGTCAGTTTTCACTGGTAAATACACTCAACTGACTCATTTGAAAAGAGTTTAAGAAATTGGTTTAGATGCACCAGACACAAAATATTTTGACACTTTGATTAAAATGCACAAAGGCAAAATTAATCTTTTATAACTTGGGACAATTATATTTATAATCTTGTATACAGATTTACATGTTCGTTGTACGTTCAGGGCCCGATGTAGAAACCGAGTCAGATTAACAGACACACCACAAGTATAGGCCCACAAGAGAGTGAGATACCGTTATTCCTTAAGCAACTGTCAGGTGTATGCCTACACCCCGTGCTTAAGACGTGGCCATTTTATAATACAATGATGTCAAGGATATCCAGGACATGGTCATTAACCCCTAAAGGCTTTTATTTCAAACAATACAGATTAAACCGGGTTACCTCAATAATTTAATCACAATCCGATTAAACATTCAATACCCGACCAAGCGGTATTATTATAATACCGTGTCCCAAGCCCGTATAGGGAAAATAAGTTAAGAGTATTTACCTGAGCTAGCTCCTGTCTTAAATAGCAAGAATTATAATAACTCAGCCGTATTCACTTAAGTAAGCGTAGGTACAATTTACCGGAAGGCTCTAGTCTGGAATGATGGTATAAATAACCAATTAGAATGCTAATGGGTCTTTAATTAAGCCTAAGCTTAGACCGGTTAGTTTTAAAAGAAAGATACGGTTCAAACGCATGATAAAGCGAAGACCGGATTAGAATGTGGTTTTGACCCGAAAAGCTTGTATGCTTGTTTAATATGGGTAACTTAAACACATTCTGGATTTTGAGACAAAAATGATATGGTTTGACCCGTTTCGGCTAATATATGTAAACTAGTTACATAAGCCGATCTGAACGCGACAATTGCGTAACGAGTAACCAAAATAGTCATATACAGGTTTCCTAAGTTAATATGCATTTAATATGTTGTGATATCAGTAGGATATCTTCCATTATGCCCAAAACGAGTTTAATCTCAAAATAAGCCCCGTAGGGGTATTTTGGTCATTTTAAAGATTATAAAAATAGATTTAATGAACTTCTGAGGTTCGGGTCTGAATACATCAGTAAAATGACTTATTTTAACAGGGTATATCATTTGGTAATAAGTCTTATGTGACAAAATGGTTTTAAACCCAAACTATGCGTTTAATACGCGTAAAAAGCTATTTTAAGCGATTTCCGGGTTATACAGGAAATCTGAGTTTTCTGATCAGGTTATAAAGTTCAAAATATTTTATTTATTATATAAAATCAGTAGCAATTGGATTGGTATCAAAAGGGCTTGTAAAACTCATTTTATGGCCTAAAGGGGCATAATCGGTATTTACCGAATTAAGGCGATAACCCTAGGTTTTGATCAGTTTAAAAATAATTAAAAATATTTAAAAATCTCAAAATATTATATTACATCAGTGGGTAAAAGGTTTGGTGTCACAAATTGGGTTTAGATAGGCTTTATGCTAATTGCGCCTTTTAATTACTAAAAGGCGTTATAATTACGCTAATGAGCATAACTCCTAATCTAGACCTCCAACTGATGTGAAATTTTAGGGACATGTTTATAAATCAGTAGCAAAGATTATTGTCCTTTCACATTTCCAAAAATCTTGTTTTATGGTCGAAAGGGCATATTGGTCAACATTAGGCATTTAACGGAAACTTGTAAACGAATCGGACAATCAACGATCCAACCACAGAGGGTCATGCTAACAAGTAGCCTGGTCCTAAGGAAGCTCTAAGGCATTTCCAAATCATACTAAAACGGGTCAGAACTGAAGTCAAAGCAAAAGTCAAAGTTTTGCGACTTTCGGTTCCGAACCGGGTCTAAATAGAAAATTGTCGGGTTGAACATGTTTAGACATGTTCTTACACTAATTACCAAGTTATATAAATGATCAAACAGGTTGTATGGGTTCTACATTGCTAATTATGCATAAATTGGAAAATAAGCATTCTGTTGACTTTTTAATAACAAGTTTGACCCGACATTTGACCTAGTTAGAGTGGGAATCAGAGGGTGCCCTTTTAAGGGTTTATTGCCCACATAATTACCAACTTATAACTACTTTCAATTCGACTAATCACTGGACCATTAGTGATTAATCGCTAAGTTAACCGTTAATTACGACGGTTTGACTTTTAAGCTAAAACTAAGCAAAAACTTAACTAAGAAAGGTTAAGCATACTTACCCAAGCCTAATGCACTATTAGGAAGGTTTAGGGTCTGCTCTTATGCTCCAGGAAGCTCCAAGAAAGCAGATGGAAAGGTGTGATCAATGGTTGCAACATTGTGGCCTTTATATAGTGATTTTAATCCATTAGATTGTTGACAACTCATGCTACCATGGATCCCAGATCATTTACAAGTGCCCCTAAGGCCTAGGAACATGTAGGGGGCGCCCATGAAGTGTTAAAGGGCAATACATGACGTTTACATGGGCTGAACAGGCAACAGAAACGAGTTGCTGCATCTGGGACCTGCTTGCGCACCGTAAGGTTTTTAGTGTTGAGGTGCGCAAGCCCTTGGCCAGCAAAATGAATCTTTCAAATGTTGACAGTTTTGACCCCTGGACTTCCAAACTTGATTTTACCTTTATTTCTTGCACTTTGGGCCCTCTAAATTGAATTCTAAGGGCTTCAAGACTTATACCAACTTTGTTAAGTCCTTGGTTAACTTTTGATCACCCGAAAAGTCATAGATTTCAACGTTGACGCTTTTAACCCCTCGCACACGAATTTTATCATAACTTTCTCATACGATAACGAAACTTGGTGAAATTTTTATCACGCATTCTAGTGAGCATAATTAATCGTTACAAAGCTTCGGGTTTGCTAAAAGGTCACTCAGAGGTATACTTTAAACATGTTGACACATTTAACCCCTGTAGTTTGTAATCTCTCACTTTTAGCCTCGTATGATCCATGATTTATTCGTCTGATGGTATCAACATCATGTAGGGTTATTGTAAAGTATATTTATTCACTGTTGACATTTTGAACTCGTATATTCACATACTTTCCATGTTTGTCAACTTTAGTCCCTCAAGAACATTCTTTCACACGTTCAAGCTTATGACACGTGTCAATACATTATAGGATGTGAATTTTCGAGGTGTTACAAATAGGTTTTTCTTCCCTGTCATGTGCCGAGAAGCTCCACTATCCATAATCCAACGTGAAACGGATCTTGGAAGCTCCTGCACATATCACAAACACTTAGTGAGATTTTGATGCTACCCCAGCCTCTTTCGACTCGGGTAACTTGACATTAAGGTGAGTTTTTGCAGTGTAAAGTGGCGGAAAATTCTTGTCATTAATCTTTAAGTTCTCCTCAGACCCAATCTCAACCTTTTTGTATAAAAAGAAATCATTTTGAGAAGGTTGACCAGATGATTGGTCTTTCTTTGGTACATTCTTCTTTTCAGAAGTAGTAGCCTCTTGTGGTTTAAGTTTCTCATAGTAATCCAAAGGTACATGCATCTTCTTAGTTGAAGATGATGATTTTGCAGTCTCAGAAACCTTTGGTTTTGGAGAACTTGAGTTCTTTTCAACAACTTTTGGCTTCCATGTTTGTTGAGGCGAAGCAACCCGTTTGTAAAACTTGTCATTTTTAGTTACCACATTTTTAACAGGTTCAGTTTTAACTTTGATGT
The DNA here is from genome assembly GCA_030545235.1 of Helianthus tuberosus. NCBI lineage: Eukaryota > Viridiplantae > Streptophyta > Magnoliopsida > Asterales > Asteraceae > Helianthus > Helianthus tuberosus. The sequence goes on along the minus strand of JARYGA010034637.1, from coordinate 41,117 downwards.
TTTCATTTTTCAAAACCTTTTGCTCAACAACCATTGGAGCTTTTCCTTTCACATCAACTTTCCTTTTCTGAATCTCAACAACTTCAGTCTTAGGCTTCAAGTTGGTACACTTTCGTGCAATATGTCCAACTTGATTACATTTGAAGCATGTTCGGGTGTCAACAACCCGACTTGTGCCTTCAGACTGAGGCTGTGAGGCCTTCTTCTCAAAGAACTCTTTGTTTGATTTTGAAAAAAATTTAGATTCTTCATCAGAAAGTGAACTCGAACTTGAACTTTTCACAAACACTTTCTTCTCTACAAACTTCTTGTTTTGAACATTCCTTCTTTGAAAATTCTTACCACCCTGATATCCACCTGACCATCTGTTTTGGTTTTTGTTATAAAAACGTGGTGGAACAACTGGTTTCTTGTAGTAAGCTTTATCTTTTTCAAAATTCAATTTTCTTTTCGCATTTTTCAAACCTTCAATTTCAGACACATCAATCTCTATCAATTTGAACACATTCCTCAAATTTCCAACATTCACATTCTCCAAAGGAAAATCACGATCCGAATACAACTTATCTGATCCTGCCATCTTGTACATCACAAGATGTGATTCTTCACTTAAGTTGTTTTTGGATTTTGATTTTGGAATATATTTGTCCAAAAAACATTCATCATCCTCAGTAGTGTCACTTTCAGATTTCAAAACATTTTCAGCCATATTTTTAACAATTTCAGACTGGACACTATCTTCATCAGATGATGAAGTGAATGTGACATCTATCGTGTCTGGAAGCTTAACTTCATTTTCTTCTTCATCATTAACCAACCCTGATTTTTTCTTTGAAAAATTATTTAAAACTGGTGGTGGAACCTGATGAAACCCAACCCCAGTTCCATCAAAGTAAACATCTTCGCCTGCTTTGTTTTTCCCAATGGGTTTGGGAACAATGTGTTGTAAAACAAAGCTTGCAGAGTTGTAACTGTTTAATTTCAGATTGATGCGCTCATTTTCAATTTTAGCTTCTTGAACTTGAAGCTTCAGATTAGTAATCTCATCCAACTGTTGGTTGATTTGCTCTTCTTTAACTCTAAGAACACCTGTCAGTTGAAGATTTTCTTTGTCTGTTTTACCATTTCTTTCATCAGAATCTTTTACCGTCCGTTTTAGTTTTTCAAAATTTTCTGAAATTTGACGATTTTCAAGAATCAATTTTTCATTTTCTTTCCTAATTTTTTCTACGTCATTTTTATCGTTTTCGATTTTCTTAGTTAATTCTTTTAATTCGTCGTTCGAAGCTTTTAACAATTTATCACGGTTTAAGATCTGATCTTCAACACTTCTGACTCTACCAGTCAGTTCTTCAACCTTCTTACCACTGAGGCAAGTAATTGTACTACAAACTTTGCACTCTTTCATGCAATTTTTGCAGTCGTTCTCAGATTGAACTTTCTTACCTGACTCATGTGTATCGTTTGAACTGACCTTGTTTTTGGACTCAGTTCCAGAACCAGAAACTACCTCTTGTTCTTTTGCAGCAAGAACTTTATCAGCCATCTTCTTCAAATTTTCAGCGGTAAACTCTTGTGACGTATCAATAATCCCGTCATCAATTTTCTTTGGCTGCGGCTCTTTTTCTGTCTCTTTCACTTTCTCGTCAGCTTCTCCTCCTCCCCACCACTCTCTCTGTCTGGCTTCTTCTTCATCAGCAATTTGTTTGGTAAGGGTTTCAACAAGTTCGATCTGTTTTTCAAACGAAATTACCCATTTTTATCAGATTTAAGTCGAATTAAGGTCCAATTCTTTCAAGGATTAGTTAAACCTATGTTTCGCTTATTATGTGAGAAAATCAAGCCATTTTATTATTTGAATTGTAAAAGCTCAGGAAATCAATAAGAGAAGATAATTAGAAAGTATCAAGCTGTATTACATCAATTTCATTGATTCCGCCTTTGATTTTGATGTTGAACTCTTCAGATTGACTCGTTAGAGTCACACGACGATCCAACAAGTGGTATCAGAGCTCAGGACGAGGAGTTCATACCAATTCAGCTTGATTTCATCGGATTCTCTTACTTCTACTCTTTCTTTTCTGAATTGAACAAGATTTAACGGACAAAATGGCTTGATTTTCTCACATAATAAGCGAAACATAGGTTTAACTAACCCTTGAAAGAATTGGACCTTAATTCGACTTAAATCTGATAAAAATGGGTAATTTCGTTTGAAAAACAGATCGAACTTGCTGACATCATCGTAAAATTTGTTAACGAAGTCTCAATAAATTTAATTCTTTGTTTAAAACTCCGTAAATGTATAAATGATAAATAATATTAGTTAATTTTATTTTAAGTTTCGTAAAATCTATTTGATGCCAAACTAAACAAAACGTTCAAATATAATTAATTAAAATAAATAATATTATAAATGAGAAGGAGATTAAACTAAATAATAATTATCCATAAGATATTAAACTAATAATATTTAGTAGATGGGTTAATAATAATATAAGATATTAAACTAAATAATATTTAGTAGGAGGGTTATCTGTAATTAATTAGAAGAGATTAAACTAAAATAATAATTATCTATAAGGGATGATCTAATATGATGACAAGTATCCCAAAATGGTTTCTTTTATTATATAGTAAAGACAAAGATTTTTTGCTTTATATTCCACGACACTTTGAGCTACTCGTTATTATTCAAATAAATTAAAAAAATAAATAAAGTGAACGAGTTAGTCGAACAACCAGTAGGTTAGGACACCCCGTTTGCCAACTTCAATTTGAACACTATTAGAACACTTGAATAATATTATTTCTTGTGTTAGGTCATATACGTGAATCGTGAGGAAGATATTAAAAGCTGCGTGATAGACTATACTGCTTATTATTTTTTAAATGGTTATATGTAAATAAAATCTATTTATATTTTATTTAGAAAGCAACACGTGATATTTCTTACATAATATATCGATATGCTTTTTTTCGCTTGGGTTAAAAAAATTTCTAGTTTTATAAATCAAAGTTATCATTTATTATTGTTTATTATCTTGTTTGGATCATTTGATGTAGGGGTGTTCAAAACCACCCGTATCCGAAAATCTGATTGGAAATATCCGATATACGAATCTGAAATATATGAAAAATCGGATATCCGAATTTTTCGGATTCGGATTCGGATAGTGATTTTCAAAATTTTCGGACATTTCGCATATACGAAATAGCCGAAAATTTAATTTTCATTTTTTTCGGATATCCGAATATCCGAAAATATCCGAAAACTTATATTTGGATATCCGAAACTATCCAAAATATCCGTTTCTGAATATGAAAAAAATAAAAAAATTAAATAAAAAGTTGGATTTTCGGATATCCGATTCACTATCCGAAAATTTCGGATATCCGGTTTTGAACACCCCTGATTTGATGACCTAAAAAGGGAACCAATTATTGTCTTTGTATGGTTATGTCATTTGCTTTGTTAGGCTATAGGGTGTGGTCATGACCCTCATGACCACCATGACCTTCCACGTCAGTGTCATGTCACCCACCCCTAATCCATCATCCAAAACCACTACTCTAAGGCTACATGGTATGGGGATGATCCTCCAATGGAGGATGATCCGCCACCTAGGCGCCACATCACCATCCTTAGGAGGATGGTCCATCCCACAAATTTAGTAGAAATGGGAGGATGATCCTAGATGATCCTACACCACCACTTTTTTATTTTTTATTTTTTTAATCTTTCACTTTTTTTAACATTTAACAAATAAATTAAGAAAATATTTTCATTAATATTAAAAAACAATACATAAACTTAAAAAAAATCATAAACTTAAAAAAAATCCTAATAAATTAAAAAAAAACATAAACTAAAAAAAATCAACCACTTTGATGCTTCTTCATGATGTCGTTTTGTAGTTTTATCAAAGTAGAACGTTTCGGCTCGAGATAACTATCAACATCCATCGTTAATATTTCACACTCCTTGAGCCGAACCTTGTCATAGGACAATCGAATCTTTTCTCACGCCACGCGTATCTTTAGGAGGTATTTTGGTAAAATATTTGAATATTACCGTTGGTTTTATTTTTGAATTTGGAAATTTATTTTTTTTAAGGGGGGAACTTTTGTCCTTACATGACCAGTCTCAAACGTCTTGGACTCGACGGTGAGGACGAGGACGCGGGGGTCGCCGATCCGGGACCGGTGGGGGACGGTCCTCATACCGTCTAGCCTAAGGGTGTGGTCATGACCCAAACCATTATCCATTTATTTATTTTAATTTATCTTTATCTAAAGAAAAAGGAAATGATTTCTTGAAAAATGAAAAGGAGGACCATGGTTGCCATGGTTAAATCCATGCAAACCATAGTGAATTAAGCAAAGGGGTTGTATATCCTTCCATTCATGTTTCTATGTGGCAAATCATATTCCAACAATGACCCCCACACCCTTTAGCCTTATGTGATATATTTATTATTTAAAAATACTAATGTGACATCTTAAAAACCGAATCTTAAATAAAAATAAGATCATGCCAGTAAGTTTGAATAACTAAAAATAGGGTCACGATATAATAGGAAGTTTATTTGGCTAGGAATGCTAGGAAGTAATCTTGACCATCAATTGATTTAATCAAGGGCCAATATTAAATGAGGGAAAATGAAGGGAAAAAAAGAGGCGCGTGTGTTTGTGTAAGGGCATTGTAGTCAATCCAGGACAATAATTTCTCTCCCCTCCAATTCCCCCCCCCCCCCCCAATTTTTTAAACGTTAATAACTTTTCATTCGACATTATTTTTTTTATAAAAATTGCACCAAAAAAACGAGTGTTTTTTATCTTTAAAACGAGTATACTATTGCAATATTTTCGATTTTTTTTTTGAAAACCCAGTTGCGTAAAACGCAATGGAAAAGACGCAGTTGCGTAAAACGCAATGAAAAAAAAAGTTAAAAAATGACTTTTTCTAAAACGCAAAGCACCAAAAACACAAAGAAATGTCTTATTTGTAAAACGCAATGGCCATAAAACACAAAGAAATGTCTTATTTCTAAAACGCAATAGCCTAGAAACACAAAAGAAAGTGTACTTTCTAAAACGCAATGGACTGAAACACATAAAAATGTGTTTTACCTAAAACGCAATGCACAAAAAACATAAACAAATGTCTTATTTCTAAAACGCAATGGCCAGAAAACACTTAAAAATGTCTTTTTTCTAAAACGCAATGGACTGAAAACACCTAAAAATGTGTTTTACCTAAAACGCAATGACTAAAAACACTTCAAAAATGTGTTTATCTAAAACGCAATAGCCAAAAAAACACATAAAAATGTCTTAATTCTAAAACGCAATGGCATAAAAACACAAAAGAAAGTGTATTTTCTAAAACACAATGGACTGAAAACACATAAAAATGTGTTTACCTAAAACGCAATGAACTAAAAACACTTCAAAAATGTGTTTTTCTAAAACGCAATGGCCATAAAACACATAAAACTCTATTATTTCTAAAACGCAATGGACAGAAAACACTTAAAACTCTCTTATTTCTAAAACGCAATGGACACATAAAACTATCTGCCCCTTGGACCCCGCCAGGGGCTGCCGCCCCTTGGACCCTGCTACCAGGGGCGCTGCCCCCGGACCCCCGCCAAGATCGTAAAACGCAATGACTCAATTCAAAAACTCATATCGTATAAATGCAATTCAAAAAAAATCTTACATAGATCGAAGCCGATTTCTTCACCGATTGACGAAATTTGAATGTTAGAAACACTTATCAGCGATCGAATCGAACGAATCGAGTGAAATCACAGGGGAAAAACGAGATTTTATATGAAATTCAACTGGGTTTCTTCAAAAAAGTTGAAGAACACGTTGATCGGGTGTTTGAATCATTGATTGGTGATGAAAATCGCATTATAATGTAGTGATTATTAAGATAGAAAGTGAAGAAATGGTTGAAGATGATGAGTTTTGAAAATGGTGGGTTTTGAAGTTACTGGGGAGTAGAAGGAAGAAGAAAGGATGTGATTGACTAAAATACCTTTCATCTTTATTTTAAATTTTGCCACATGTCATAATTTTATTGCTTCCTATCATTCCTAGTCAAAATAAACTTACTATTTGATTCTTACCCACTAAAAATAATACATAATTAGGAATTGATTGAATAACTAGAAATATTACATAATTAGGAATTGATATTTTGTCATGTGAGCACAACCAGTGGCGGACCCATGAATTATTCCAAGGGGGTGCGGAACATTTTTAAAAATTTTAGGCCCCAAGGTCTATAAGTAAAAACATCAGTTCGTATCGGGTCGGTTCGCGTCGGGTCGGGTCATGTAAAACAAAAGAACATCAAACTAAATTTATATAATCATCAAAAGATGTCAGACCTTGTTACAAACATAATTAAAACGTCGCATTACAGGTTTTCATTTTTTGAAATCTATCCAAAACATTATCTAAACCTACTTTCTTAAGCAACTATTTCTCTATATAACACAGCGACGGAACTAGCCCAAAAATTTAGGGGTATTCCAATTTTTTATTTTTTAGACCAGGGGTATCCTTTGTATAACGGAGACGAAGTTGCGGGGTATTTTTACACTACGAAAACGGAGTTAAGGGGTATTTTTACACTACGGAAACAGAGTTAAGGGGTATTTTTACATTACCAGGTCTGATCGTTGTGGTGTATGCGGCTATAAAAAAAGGAAAAATATCATCACTAACAAAATCATCAAAACGAAGCACATGTCTCCTGTCATCAAAAAATCACTTCCGGTGGGCTACCGGTTCCGTCCCACCAAAAATCAACCAAAAAATCAATAAAAAATCATCAAAAAAATCAACCAAAAATCATCAAAAATAACAAAGAAACTTACCCGTGTTCGATCGGCGGTGGTATGGTGGCTGGCTGATTTCGGTGGTATGCAGCTGCTGACTGTTCACTGTTGTCACTGATGTTCTGATCGCTGGCGTGCGTGCAAGGACGATACAGAGAGCGGAGAGAATATGTAAGGGTTTTGGGCTTGTTTATTTTATTTTAGTTTGAAATATTGTTGATTTGTTGGGTTTGTTTATTGGGCTAAGACTTAGTAGTGGGCTAGTTAAAGGTATTGGGTATTTGGGTTTAGTTATTTAGGTATTACAAGTTATATAATTTAGGTAGTATTTAAAAAAAAAAAAAAGAGTTTACTAAAAAAAATTTAAAATATAAATTGATAACACTTTTTACATAAGGGGTGCGGACGGAAAATTCCAAGGGGTGCGAACGAAAAATTTCAAGGGGTGCGGACGAGATTTTCGACAGAACTTAGCACTAAATTTTTTTTTTCCCGGGGGTGCGCCCGTCCTCCTTGGGCCACCCTTATGTCCGCCCCTGAGCACAACATTTAACCTGCTTAGGCGATTAGTAAAGGAAAAAAAAGGGAAAAGCGTATATACGTCGGCATTGACTGTGTGGTCAACTTCTTTCTTCCTCTCTTTACGAACGACATTTCTTTTTATTTTTTCTCTCTTCTCATCTCTCACATACTCTACCCGAATGTGACCTTGCATAAAGGTTTTCGGGTATCTCTCTTCAACACCCTTCTCGTGCGTTTCTCTTTCTTCCATATCAGACCAAAGGTCTCCATGAGATTTCACGATGGAGATTATCTTACCTGGCCTTTCGGAATTTTTTTTTTTATCAATTTTAATGACCCTAGACCTCTAAAATGAATAAATTGTCTCAATTAAAATATAGGGAAAATTATATTGGTATTGTATAGAATATGTTGTTGAAACACAACCCAAATGCTACATAAAAGTTTTGGGTTTCACACTTTTCTTATAGCTTTTTGATTTTCACACTTCCATCAAAAAAAAAGATCATGGTGTTTTATAATTATTTTGTTTTCACACTTTCATTGTTTTCATGCTTTCATCACAAAATAGTTTTGTCTTTTAGTGTAATGAGCTGGTTTATTTTTTTAATTTTCTCTTATATCTCTTAGAGTATATATAATATACGCTTTTAACCTGTTTTTTATTCTAGTAATTTTGTTTTTCAGTAATAACTTTTGTTTGTTAACTAAAAAACAGAGTGTGTGACTGTTTTTATTTTTATTTTTTAAATGTCCTGTAGATTATTTGTTGAAAATGTAGTTGTATTCAAAATCAGGGATTTTTTGTTGGAATTTGGGTATGTGTGAATGGTAGTCTCATATGGTAAAACACTTGTCCCACATTGGTGTGGAGACAAAGAAAAAGGGTATTTATAAGGTAAAACATTTACCTAACAAATATCACTTTATGACATGTTTTACCACAAGTCCCTCGCGCGTGCACGCAGGGGGGGTGCAAAAAATGGAACCGGATTTAGTTGAACTCGTGTGCGCCCGCACGTCCTGCGGACACGAATGCAGCTCCGAAAACCCGGACCCGCGCGAGGCGAGTTTTTGCGCTCAAGACTGTAACCGTTTTTTTTAATGAGTTTTAAAACTGAAATTAAGATGATTATTCTCATTGATGATAATCATTATTTGGTCTTCGGTTTTGAATATCAGTTTCGAAACTGACTCAATGATGACCATTATTCAGTTTTAATTCATGCAATAATGGGTCAGATTTCGGTTATAGTTTAGTGACTATAAAACCAGATGTAAGCTGCTCAGTTTAGACATACCAGAAAACATCTCTTCTCTCGATCTCTCTACAGCATTCTCCTTTTCTTTTCAGGCAAGTGATCAAATCTGGCAGTGCGCGGTGCTGCTTCGAACCGGCGTACCCTGGGAACAGACGACGAATCTGTTTAAGGGAATTGTGTTAAACACAAGCCCGGTTCAAACGTTTACTGTTTCTTTTCTTCATCTTATTGCAGCTTTTTCTAACCACTGTTCTGATCAGTGGGTTCTGTTCAAACGTGCCACTGTTTGAACAGACTTAAACTGATCAGTGGTTCGGTTAAACTGGTCAGTGGTTAAACTGATCAGTGGTTTTCCAGATCAGTGCTTTTGATCAGTGGTTTGGTTAAACTGATCAGTGGTTACACTGGTCAGTGGTTTTTCAGATCAGTGGTTTGGTTTAAACTGGTCAGTGGTTTGGTTTAAACTGATCAGTGGATCTGATCAGTGGTTAATTTTCTAACAATCTTAAACAGATTATATTACTGATTTGTTCCTGCATTCCTTTTCTTTTCAGAATGGAATCCCAGCCGATGACTACTGCTGTTTCTGCTGTCATGACCAGTGCTGTTTCTGCAGTCATGACTTCTGCTGTTACCGTCACTACCGGTCTGGTGACACCACTGCCTAATGCAGTGTCGCATGCTGAGAAACCAGAGAAATTCAGTGGTGTGAATTTCAAACAGTGGCAGCAAAAGATGTTCTTTTATCTGACCACGTTGAATCTGGCAAGGTTCCTGACTGAACCTAAACCCCATGTTGATGAAGGGGATTTGGATACTCAAACTGTGAGCGCGATGCATGCTTGGAATCATTCGGATTTCCTGTGCCGCAATTTTATTTTGAATGGTTTGGTGGACACATTGTATAATGTGTATTGCAAAGCCAAGACTGCCAAAGAATTATGGGAGTCGTTGGATCGCAAATACAAAACAGAAGATGCGGGCACTAAGAAATTCGTGGTGGCTAAGTTCTTGGACTTTAAAATGATAGATGCTAAAACTGTCATGAGCCAAGTCCAAGAATTGCAAGCTCAGCGAGACATTCCAAGTTGCGGCAATGATTGAAAAACTGCCACCAAGTTGGGTTGATTTCAAGAACTATCTCAAGCATAAGCGAAAGGAGATGACCATTGAAGATCTTGTTGTTCGTCTTCGGATTGAAGAAGATAACAAAGTGGCCCTAAAAAAGGTTGATGGTCCTGAAACTGTGAAGGCCAATCTTGTTGAACATGGGCAATCTTCGAAGGGAAAAAACAGTGGAAAGGGCGGAAAGAAAAGTCATGGGAAACGTTCCAACCTTGGTCCTAAGGGGGGAGTTAGGAAAAAGAAGTTCCTTGGAACTTGTTACAATTGTCAAAAGCAAGGCCACAAGGCTAGCGAATGCAAGCTTCCCAAGAAGAAGGAAAATGTTCAACAAGTGAACATGGTAGATGAAGTCGATAAGCTTGTTGCCATGGTCACGGACCTCTCGATTTTGGTCACGGAAGTGAATATAGTTGGGCAAAATAACAAGGATTGGTGGGTCGATACGGGGGCTACCCGACATGTGTGCTTTGACAAAAGCCTTTTCAACACCTTCAAGGAGGTGACTAATGGAGAAAAGGTTTTCATGGGAAATTCTGCCACGGCAGAAATAAAAGGCGAGGGTAACGTGGTTTTGAAGATGACTTCGGGAAAGGAACTCACCTTGTCCAATGTGTTGTATGTTCCCGAAATTCGTAAGAACCTTGTGTCGGGATGGCAGTTGAACAAGTTTGGGTTCAAAATGGTAATTGAGTCGGATAAGGTCGTGTTGACCAAAAATGGTGTGTATGTTGGTAAGGGCTATGCCCTCAATGGAATGTTTAAACTGAATGTAATTGTCGTGAATGCAATGAAAGAAAACGCTACTAGTTCTACTTATTTGATTGAGTCTTCTAATCTTTGGCATGGTAGACTAGGTCACGTAAATTATAATTCCATTCGTCGTTTAATCAAACTTGATTGCATACCAACATTCGATATCGACTCAATTAATAAATGTGAAACTTGCGTAGAAGCAAAACAAACAAAATCGTCATTCAAAAAGGTTGAACGAATCACCGAACCCCTCGAGATGATCCACACTGATGTGTGTGATCTTAAAGCAATTCCTACTCGTGGTGGGAACAAGTACTTCATCACGTTCATTGATGATAGTACAAGGTATTGCTATGTGTACTTACTTAAGAGTAAGGACGAGGCTGTTGACAAGTTCATCTTGTTCAAAGCCGAAGTTGAGAATCAACTAAACCGGAAAATCAAAATCGTAAGGAGCGACCGAGGAGGTGAATATGTTTCACCTTTTATCGACGTATGTGCAAAAAGTGGAATCATCCACGAACTCACGGCTCCTTACTCCCCTCAATCAAATGGCATAGCGGAACGGAAAAATCGCACCTTGAAAGAAATGATGAATGCCATGATGATAAGTTCTGGTGTAAACCAAAACATGTGGGGGGAAGCAATCTTATCGGCGAATTATGTGTTGAACATGATACCCAATAAGAAAAAGAATGTAACGCCTTACGAATTATGGATGGGAAAGAAAGCACCATATAAATCCTTGAAAGTGTGGGGGTGTCTAGCTAAGGTGGTGGTCACACCACCTAAGCGGCTACTAATAGGTCCCAAAATGGTGGATTGTGTATTTATAGGATACACCCGTCCTTATGGTCCTTATCGTTTTATTGTGCATGATTCCAAGAACCCTGGAATATGCAAAGGCACCATAATCGAATCTAAGGATGCATCATGGTTTGAACATGTGTTCCCATGCTTAGATAAAAGTGAACCGAGTTCTTCTAGACCGGTTGAGGAAATTGTTCCCGAGGGTGAAGTTGAAAACGATGAACCTCGAGAACAATCTGAGGAAGTTGAAATCAGGAAAAGTAAACGACAAAGGACTGAAAAATCCTTTGGACCTGAGTTTCTTACCTATATGGTAGAAGATGAACCTCAAACATACCAACAAGCGGTACATTCCTCAGAAGGACCTCAGTGGAGGGAGGCAATCAAAAGTGAGATAGACTCTATCTTACAGAACCATACCTGGGAACTAGTGGATCTTCCTCAAGGATGTAAACCACTAGGATATCGATGGATCTTCAAGAAGAAGATGAAACCAGATGGAACCATCGATAAGTACAAAGCAAGGTTGGTGATCAAAGGATATAAACAGCGAGAAGGTTTAGACTACTTTGATACATATTCGCCAGTTACGCGAATAACATCCATCAGGTTGGTGCTTGCCATTGCCGCCATTAGAAATTTGGAAGTTCACCAAATGGATGTGAAAACAGCTTTCTTGAATGGAATTCTAGAGGAAGAAATCTACATGGAGCAACCCGAAGGCTTCACAGCTATTGGGCAAGAAAAGAAAGTGTGTAAACTTGTGAAATCCCTGTATGGATTGAAACAAGCTCCAAAACAATGGCATCAAAAGTTTGATCATGTCATGCTTGATGCTGGGTTCAAAATCAATGAATGTGACAAGTGTGTGTACGTGAAGGACACATCTGATGGATATGTCATTTTGTGTCTATATGTAGATGATATGCTCATTGCTGGAAGCGATGACAAAATCATAAAATCTACAAAGAACATGCTAAAAGCAAGATTTGACATGAAAGACATGGGTCTTGCGGATGTGATTTTGGGGGTCAAAATCACACGAACCCAAAGTGGACTCGTTTTAAGTCAATCCCACTATGTGGACAAAATTCTTGAGAAGTTCAATGCAAATGACTCTAATGAAGCTAGAACTCCACTTGACACAAGTCAACATCTAGCCAAGAATAGAGGTGAACCCGTAAACCAGTTGGAATACTCAAGAATTATTGGTGGCTTGATGTATCTTATGAGTTGTACTAGGCCAGACATAGCATTTGCTGTGAGCAAGCTAAGTAGATACACAAGCAACCCAAGTTCAATGCATTGGAACTGTATCACTCGGTTGCTTCGCTACTTAAGATACACTCGGGAATACGGGTTGCATTATAACAGATATCCAGCAGTTATAGAAGGACACTGCGATGCAAATTGGATATCTGACACAAATGATTCCTGAGCAACAAGTGGGTATGTATTCACACTTGGAGGTGCAGCGATATCGTGGAAATCATCAAAACAAACGGTTATTGCTAGATCCACGATGGAATCTGAGTTCATCGCTTTAGATAAAGCAGGTGAAGAGGCAGAATGGCTACGTCAATTTGTTGAGGATATACCAAGATGGCCTAAGCTGGCAACGGCCATTTGTATACATTGTGATAGCCAATCGGCACTTGGCAGAGCTCGTAGCACAATGTATAATGGTAGGAATAGACATATCAGACGTAGACATAATACGATACGACAACTAATCTCTACAGGAATTATCACTGTTGACTACGTGAGGTCAAAGGATAATATTGCGGATCCGCTGACAAAAGGCCTAAGTAGAGAGTTAGTACAGACGTCGTCCATGGGAATGGGACTGAAGCCCTTGAAAAATGAAGTTCATATGATGGAAACCTAACTCAATAGACTGGAGATCCCAAGAATTGAGTTCAATAGGAAAACCTAATTGTATGAATAAGCAAGGTCACTGTGGGGGGATAACCCTACGCGTTTAATAAGGTAGTTTATTATAAAGATTTATAAACTTCCTAGTCCATTCCTAAAAGTGACAAGTGTGAGGCTAAGCCTATGGCTTTTAATGATTCGACTAAAGTAAACATACATAGTGAATCACCTATGTGAGAGAGAAGTGGGGTCGCTTCGAAGGGTATTGTTGGGGCACAATACCTAATGGCTCTCGCAGAACCAGGCATCATGTTCATGACCATAACGAACATAACTATGAGGACTTGACTTTGTCAGGGAGAGTCTTGTGTGAAGTGCATTGTCGTCTACACAAACGGCAGACGAGTTCAAAGACATCGATTCTACTCAGAGCTAGTGGGCTAAGTGCATTTCATGAGCGAAGGTTCAAAGGGTAACACCTACCTATCGTATGCAAAACTCAACTGCTGAAATCTAATGGGAACAATGTTGTTCTGAGATCGACCTCCATTCATGTGGGGGATTGTTGGAATTTGGGTATGTGTGAATGGTAGTCTCATATGGTAAAACACTTGTCCCACATTGGTGTGGAGACAAAGAAAAAGGGTATTTATAAGGTAAAACATTTACCTAACAAATATCACTTTATGACATGTTTTACCACAAGTCTCTCGCGCGTGCGTGCATGGGGGGGTGCAAAAAATGGAACCGGATTTAGTTGAACTCGTGTGCGCCCGCACGTCCTGCGGACACGAATGCAGCTCCGAAAACCCGGACCCGCGCGAGGCGAGTTTTTGCGCTCAAGACTGTAACCGTTTTTTTTAATGAGTTTTAAAACTGAAATTAAGATGATTATTCTCATTGATGATAATCATTATTTGGTCTTCGGTTTTGAATATCAGTTTCGAAACTGACTCAATGATGACCATTATTCAGTTTTAATTCATGCAATAATGGGTCAGATTTCGGTTATAGTTTAGTGACTATAAAACCAGATGTAAGCTGCTCAGTTTAGACATACCAGAAAACATCTCTTCTCTCGATCTCTCTACAGCATTCTCCTTTTCTTTTCAGGCAAGTGATCAAGTCTGGCAGTGCGCGGTGCTGCTTCGAACCGGCGTACCCTGGGAACAGGCGACGAATCTGTTTAAGGGAATTGTGTTAAACACAAGCCCGGTTCAAACGTTTACTGTTTCTTTTCTTCATCTTATTGCAGCTTTTTCTAACCACTGTTCTGATCAGTGGGTTCTGTTCAAACGTGCCACTGTTTGAACAGACTTAAACTGATCAGTGGTTCGGTTAAACTGGTCAGTGGTTAAACTGATCAGTGGTTTTCCAGATCAGTGCTTTTGATAAGTGGTTTGGTTAAACTGATCAGTGGTTACACTGGTCAGTGGTTTTTCAGATCAGTGGTTTGGTTTAAACTGATCAGTGGATCTGATCAGTGGTTAATTTTCTAACATTTTTGTATATTAGGCTATAGCGAGTGATGTAACTGTTGCGGTACTATGATGAACCCAACCACTTATGGTAACTGTTGCAAACAACATCATTCCCGGTATGGTAATGTTTGCTTTTATGTTTTTCGACAAATTAAACCGATAATGACTAAATTCCTGCCACATTGCCCGGGGAATAAACGATCACACTACCGTAACTTTTTGGTTTTCACACTTTCACTAAAAAAATGTGTTAGTAATTTTTTCACACGTTCACCAAAAAAAAAAAAAAGTTTTTTTCTTTTAGTGTAATGAGTTGGTTTATGTTTAGTTTTTTAATTCTCTATTTCACCGCTTATATTACATATTTTTTTTTTTGAAAAATGCTTTTGACGTGTTTAATCTTCAAATAATTTTGTGTTTCTGTAATAAGTTTTGTTTGTTAACTAAAACAACAGAATGTGCACATTTGTTTTTATTTTATTTTGTAAATGTTCTATTATAGATTTTTTTTTATGAAAACAGAGTTGTATTCAAAATCAGGTTTTTTTTTTATAATAAGCTATATCGAGTTAGTGACGTTATTGTTGCGGTACCGTGACAAACCCAACCGCTTCTGAGCGAATAACATCGTTGCTTGTACGATATTGATGTTTGCTATGTTTTTCAACAAACTAAACCAAGAACGACTAAACTCATACCATGTAATCTAAGTAAAAAAAAACGATCACACTCACGCCACAAAACGCTAGGAAGCAAGCATAGTTATCAATTATTTCATGACTTAATATCATAAAAATCTATGGTTCGTTGGCCGGTTTGGTTTCCAGAGTGAGGGTCCCACAAGACAGGCGACAGGCGACACCTCATCATAGTAACACATTTGTGGTGAGGTTGAGTGGGGCCATGCCACCACCATTCAATTACATGTTGTAATTTCAGAGAAATTCAGGTACGAAAATGTAACAAATTCACAACTTTGGTGGCCTTTCAACAAATAACTCCAAAACAAAAACAATATTTTATCAACACAAAAGAAAATGCATTGAATTATGTTGATAAATGCATCAATACGTGTCACTAAAGGATTAAAAGCATTCCCGAGGAAACCTCCACCTCCACCTCTCTCTCTCTCTCTCTCTAACACACACTTTCTGATTTTCTCTCTCTAAAAATCTTGAACGGAAGCAGTGTATTTGCTGGCTTGAAAAGGAAGCTCAAGAACAACTTGAGGATATCTTTTTAACATTTTTTATGATCGGTAAGCAGTTAGGGGCTTGTTTTGATCTGAATTTACAGTTTAAAACAAAGAATAGAAGTTAGGACTCAAAAAGTTTATATTTTTATTGGTCTTGAACCAGCCCTAGACTCTTATATATATTATTATATGGAGTGATGAGAAGAAAACCCAAATTATCTTGATTGGCTGACAAGGGTTGGGTTGCCTCAGATCCATGGAACCCAGATTTCTTTTGTGGAAATTTTGAAAAAGTCTTCACCTTTTTAGGGTTTTAATTTGTATTTTGTTGTGGGTCTTGTTTTATTTTATTGTTCTTGATGGTTATTGAAAGATAGGTTTTGGGTTTTTGTTTTTGTTATTTTTTGAAGAATCTTGTATTGTTTAGTAGATTCTAAAGAAGCCCAATTTGTTGTTTTGTTGATATTCATAGGAATGGATCATGAGATCCGGTAGTTGTCAGTTGTCACCTTGGATCTGTTGACCAAATCTTGTTATTGTTTTGTGAAATAGTCAATCTTGGTGTCAATTACAAAAAGGGTTTCAGCCTATAGGTGTTGTTCTTCAGTTCTTGATGAGTTGATGGTTTGTGATGCTATGATTAGTGATCAAGATTAAGGGGTTCATGTAGAGCTTTGGGGGTTATGTACTTTTGTTGATGTGATTGGAGATATTTGTGATTTGAAAGAAAAAGTTGTTAGATGGAAGAGATGCCACCTACGGTTTCAGTTACGTTTAGTTTAACGAATCCGATCTCCGAAAACACTGCTCTACAAAGTCATGTGGATTTCACTCAAATGAATCTGTTTTCCGAAACCACTGTTCTTCATGGAAATAGCAAGGGGCTGACCGGTAAGGGAATTGTTGGTGATGAGATTATGATTCAAGAAAGCGATGCGGATGAAACTATGTCTGTTGAGGATGTGCCGATTGAAATCAACAGTGAGTTGTTAGCCATGAATGCAAATTCGGGTGGTTTAAAGGCTTCTGTAATGGCGGAAATCAACAGTGAATTGTTAGCCATGAATGCAAATTCGGGTAGTTTAAAGGCGTCTGTAATGGCTATTGAGGGCATAGATAACGGTCAAATAGTTGCGAAGGTGATTAGTTTGGAAGCTACGACAAATGAGCATACTTTAAAAGCATCGGTAATGGCGATTGCTGATAAGCAACATAGTAAAGTTGTAAAAAGTGTTTTTGAGTTGGAGTATTTACCACTTTGGGGATCTAATTCGGTTTGTGGTAAAAGGCCAGAAATGGAAGATGCTGCAATAGCTGTTCCTCAGTTTATGAAGATACCGATTAAGATGCTTGTTGTGGATCATGCAGTGAATCCAAATCTCAGTGATTTAACTGCTCATTTTTTTGGTGTTTACGACGGACATGGTGGATCTCAGGTATTTCTTGAAACCTTCTAAGATAAAAATAATCACATTTGAACACTTAGGTATGTAATAGCCGTTACAAATAAGTTTATTATTTTTGAGTTATAGCAGTCGACTATCTCGCTGATTAATTGATGATCTTGTTTTGATTATTATTCATGTAGTCGTGATAGGTGATTTTTTATTTATAACGAACATCCCGACTCCTCTTAAAAGTTAGTGATGATTAGGTTATTTTTCATTTATGATAGTCATTAAATTTGTCACAACAAAATTCTTATTCATGAAGTCATGATAGGTGATTTTTCATTTATACCTTTCGCCAATGTTTGACTTGACCCATCTGACCTTTTTCTTTTTAAGCTATTTTTATTGTTTGACCCGTATAGATAAAACATGTTCTGATATTCCGAGTCAACCAATTCGTAAGTTAACTGATTGAAATTGCCACCATTGTGTATTGTGTTTGGTGATTCGTCAAAACTGAGTTATAATTGTTTCTTGATTTAGGTCGCCAATTATTGTCGAGATCGTGTTCATGACGCTTTACAAGAGGAACTAAAAATCATGAAACATGAATTGGCGAAAGGAACGATCAACGACAGTGTACAAATCTGCTGGGAGAAAACCTTCACTAATTGCTTTAAGAAAGTAGATGATGGGGTCAGCGGGACCGCAACTTCTGAACCAGTGGCCCCTGAAACCGTAGGGTCCACGGCTGTGGTGGCGTTAATCTGTTCATCACATATTGTAGTTGCAAATTGTGGCGATTCTCGGGCTGTACTTTATCGCGGCAAAGAAGCCATACCTTTATCAAATGATCATAAAGTAAACATATCTTTGTTTCTCCTGTTGTTGAATGTTAACTTAGTGTTTTTTTTTTCTTTTCAAATGGTCTTACTTGTTGCTTGAATGCCTAATTATATAGCCAAACAGAGAAGATGAATATGCGAGAATTGAGGCAGCAGGGGGAAAGGTTATACAGTGGCAAGGACACCGTGTTTTTGGCGTGCTTGCGATGTCAAGATCTATTGGTGAGTCCTATATTACATATATATAGTAAAATGTTAAAATACAAAAGGCTGGGACGTGCGATGGTACGCGGCCACCAATATAATGTGCGTAATTGTGCAAATAACGAAACGTGCATAATTAGGGTTAACCAAACCCATGCGTAATTATGCAAATAACGTGCGTAATTAGGGTTTAACCCAACCCATGCGTAATTATGCAAATGACGTGCGTAGTTATGTATTATAATGTGCGTAATTATGCAAAGTTAATTACTATTGTGCCACCGCGTTCAATTGAAGGCCTAGATTAGATCAGATGTGTGGTTGAGATGCTCGCGTACGCATCGCACGATAAGGTGGTCTTGTACGTTAACCGGCCTCTATAATATATATATGTATATATGTATGTGTGGCAAAATGGGTAACGTTGTATGGGTTGTACCGGATCGGATTGGTGTTATTCAACCTCGCGTTTATGTTCTCTTTTTTAATGCATAGTTGGACATAGATTTTTTCTTTTTAGTTTTAGGTTTCAGGGCTGGATATATTATAACCCATTTGTTTTTCTTTCTCGTTTGATGTGTTTTTCAGGTGATAGGTATTTAAAGCCATCGATAATACCTGAACCAGAAGTTACATTCACAGCCCGAGCCCGAGAAGACGAGTGCCTGATATTAGCAAGTGATGGGTTATGGGACGTAATGTCAAACGAAGAAGCGTGTGAGGTCGCAAGAAAGCGGATCCTAATCTGGCATAAGAAAAATGGCGGTAATGTGGTCGAACGAGAGCTTAATGGGGTTGATCCTGCAGCGCAAGCAGCAGCCGATTACCTTTCCATGTTGGCTTTACAAAAAGGAAGCAATGACAATATATCAGTGATTGTGGTGGATCTTAAAGCTCAAAGAAGGTTTAAAACAAAATCTTGATTTTGTTGGTTGTTTTATGATGATAATAGTTTTTATAGAACACAAATGAATCATTTGGTTTCTTTCTCATTGTTAGTCCATTCATTTTTCATATGGGCTTTGAATGTGTGTAATGAGGATACTGTTATAATATAGTTTGTAGAGACTGCTTACTATCTCATTGATATTGATATATACCATCGTTTTCCAAACAAAACCTACGTTGAAACGTAGACCAACTCAAAACGTACATAAAATAAGCACGTGTGTTGGTGTTGTATGCGGCTTGATAAAGTATAGACTACACTTGACTCGGTTCATTTCCGAACTAAATTAACATCGAACAGTATAGAAACTCAAATTTATACCATGGAATGAAAACGTACTATATTTGACCCGGTTTGTTTACAAAAAAAAAATTACGTCAAAACGTAGTCCAACTCAAAACGTACATAAAAATAAAACATTATATATTAACCTGACTCGTTTTCGAACAAAATTACGTTAAAGCGTAGACGGGCTCGAATTTATACCGACACATACATAAAATAAAAACTTTTAAAAAATTAGTTTTAGAGTAAACGTGAAACTTTAAAAACTTGAGAGGGTTAAAGTGACATTTATAAAGTTAGAGGGTTACGTTTAACATTTTATCAAACTTTGGGGTAGAATGGGTCGGTGGACGGTGGCTTTAGCACCGACCATTGTGTTCAAGGCATTATAAATTCATGTCTGGGAATTTAACAATGTTTTTAAAATGGTGAAGGAACAAAACATTTTTTTTTTCAATTTGTGAAAGAACTAGATTGTTGTCGTATGCCGCGCGTTGTGGTGTCGCCACCTTAGTTATTTATAGCTTGCGACACGTTATGTGATGTATTAATCATATGAAAATGTGTGTCCCGACGTATCTGCTCTAAAGCTTTGGAGTTATAAAAGAAACGGAATCGAACCCGAGCTGGTTCATTTAGTAAGCATTCCACCTAGCCACTACACCACCTTTACCTTTGCATCTAGACATGGCGGTGTCAAAACATACAATAACTCAAATTTAGAACGTCGAATGAAAACGTATTATATTTGACCCGACTCGTTTCCGAACACATTTTACGTCAAAGCGTAGAGCATAAAATCGTATTATATTTGACCAGACTCGTTTTCGGAAAAAGAAAAACTTATGTCGAAACTTGAATCTGTATCGTTTACGTTGAAACGTGAATTTATGTCGACACGTATACATCAATATTGAACAAGAATTGGACATGGATGATATATCCATGTCACCATCTTCACCATAACAATTGGGTTTCACCTTAAAACATCAAATTAAGCAAAATCATGCATAATTCATGTTCTATATGGTGATTCTAACACCTATACATGATCAATTTCATACTAATTCGCGGATTAAACATAACCCACTTCATACAAGATCATCAATCTAAGTTTCAAGACATACCTCATGATCCCCTTGTGTAGGTGATCATTAATTCATGTTCATTTATAGGTTTGCTTTTCGATTCACCCTTCAATTTGAAGATCTTTCATAACTAGGGTTTGGCTCCCCTTGTGTTCTTCTGAACATTCCAGACACACAAACACACACGATGTGTGTGTTGTGTTTTAAATTCATGTTTTATAAAACATGGGTTTTCCCATGTTACAATTTTGTCCCTCTAGTTTGTCATCTTATCTCTTCTCCCATAACTTTCTTCCTTACTCTTAATGTTAACATCGCATTTAACTAGGTTATTTGTTCCTAGTTATCCAACATCATATTAAATTATTTAAACACCCACTTGGGTCAATAAAGGGATTTTGGGGCGTTACAAGTCTACCCCCCTAAAAGAGGTTTCGTCCCTGAAACCTTATTCATTTCCACTTAACATTAAATATCTTTTCTTCCCGTCCCATTTGGTGACGACCTCTAACTCCAAAAACCCGACCCAGAGTTTTTAACAGCGTCGTCTTCATTGTATAATGCTAGTTTCTAGCAAAATAAACATAATTATATGTTTCATTCATATCAAACAATACCTACCTTAGCTTTCCGGTTATTATTAACCCATCAACCGGCACGTTTAGGGCACACCCCTAAAATACATTTGCTTAGATTTCGGATTCCTACATAAGGTTAGTCTCTAGTGATCATCATCACTACTGGTTCATTCCTTTAATTTATTTCAAAATTCATATTATCTTCATCGACTATACGATCTTACTTCGTAATTTATACATACACATCTATGTTTAACTTCGATAGATACATCATAATAATAAGTAACTATCCAATCTCGATTCATGAACTATTCATACAAATGACTTCTTTCTAACAAGTCCATACTTTCCATACCATACTTTCACATAACATTCTCATTTCCTTGACCCGTTAGTAACAGGTCAATATACATACTTCTTCAAACTTGTAATAGTACATACATTCGTATGATCCGTTTATAATGGATCTAATACCTTCATCTCGTCTCTTAAGATTACATTCCATACATATATTATATAACATTTAATTCTTGTTTTGTTATCGCAACAAAACTACTATTTTGTACTCACACATTCGTGCTTAACTCCAAAGTTAAACATCATTCTACGTTTTCTACAGTTACTTGTACCATTCATACCTTTACGTTAGCCTCAAATCATCTCATTCATATCACATTACTATTGTTCTCACTTCATGCATTACTTATTCTACATAAGTAAATGTGTTGTGCAAGTTCATCATACGAGGGTTTAATCAATACCCGGAACTTTCACTCAAGACTTTTGAGATTTCCTTTATAATGACAAAATTTTATTCTTATGTCGACTGTTAAAAGTCAAACATCCCATACCATACCATACCATACCTATCCTATCATTCATTTCGTAGGTAGTTTTCAATCTACCAATTCATACCTATCCAACATGAGTTATACATTTTACTAACCTCGATTTCATTGCATAATCAACGATCCGTAAACCAGATCGATCCGCTTCTTCACGAGTACTCACTGTACCAGGCCAGATTTCATTCATCCGTGTAATGAGCTTCCGCTCGTGCACATCCTTTCACCAATTCGATTGATTTCATCACATTAAGAGTTCTACCACTATCATCTACAAAATTGGCGGTTAGCACATTTCATTCAAACATTCATTCTACTAGGTGATTATTCACCGATAATTCTTCTACAAATTTCCTACGTACATGCTATAACATATCATACATTCCATTTCTTACATACAATTTTTTTTTTCCATTTTGTTAGTTATTACGCCATCTTCTTGTAGTTTGACTTTTCAAGGTCAAACTGGCATTTCTTACTTATCGCACATGTATTGAAGTACACGTTCGTACTTCTTTCCATTCATGCTTACTTGCAAAGAATTTATTACATCATTTCAGTATTTCTTGCAAAAACTTACCTTTCCCGTCCATACTTAAGTTGTTGTCCGGGTCGTAGCCCGTCATTCATTCTGACTCCCAAGAGTCGTTTACTAACACATCTAACACGTAACTTATTCAAAACTTATTTCTTTCAACTCAAATTTAGGTTTGCGTGCCAATTACGGTCATTCTTTTGTTATACTATCACCATCTACTTTATACTTACTTACATGACCCGTTTGACTCAACCACAGTCAAACTGTCAACACATTCTTATGTAGGTTAATTTCATCCTTTTTTATGTTTTTAAACCCGTCTCGCGGATTCATACGTATCATTTATACCTTTCATTCCTTCTATGTTTTGAATCCGTCTTGCGGATTCAAACACATCATCGTACCTTTCATTCCTTCTATGTTTTGAATCCGTCTTGCGGATTCAAACACATCATTCATACCTTTCATTCCTTCTATGTTTTGAATCCGTCTCACGGATTCAAACATATCATTCATACCTTTCATTCCTTCTATGTTTTGAATCCGTCTCGCGGATTCAAACATATCATTCATACTTTTCATTCCTTCTATGTTTTGAATTCGTCTTGCGGATTCAAACACATCATTCATACCTTTCATTCCTTCTATGTTTTGAATCTGTCTCACGGATTCAAATATATCATTCATACATTTCATTCCTTCTATGTTTTGAATCCGTCTCGCGGATTCAACCATATCATTCATACTTTTCATTCCTTCTATGTTTTGAATCCGTCTCGCGGATTCAAACATATCATTCATACTTTTCATTCCTTCTATGTTTTGAATCTGTCTCGCGGATTCAAACATATCATTCATACTTTTCTTTCATATTTAGTACTCTTAATTTCTTGAGAGTCTTACTACTCCTTTCACCCACACGTTCACCTACTACCCAATTCTACCGGACACACCTGCAACAATTATCACGGTCTCACGAACGTTATATGCTTCTTGTGTACTGACCAGGTGCGCAATCCACGTACTAGTTTCGTGTCTTCATGTAATCATCACCTTATGTCCGAAGAATTAGGTCTCGACACGTGTAACATTTTCAAAACTTTATCACTATATCATCATTGTCTTTTATTTAAAATTTTCCTTCCCTCGAGAGGTTTTACCATCACCGGTACCTACATACTAAATTTACGTACCTGGGGTCAATTTGTCTTATTACATGCTTTAGTGTCGGTCCTATACCGCATTCGCGGATCATCCTCTTCAAACAATTATGCTTACCTTACACATAACATACTGTTAGTTTCTTTATATGCATACATAAGTACATACTTACATTTGCTTCTACCTTTGGATCTTGATCGAGTCTTGGATTGTACGGGTTCCTTGTCACAAGAGCACACAGGTTTGAGTTCAAGTATTTACCTCCTCATACTTGATTTCTCTCAAACCAGTGCTCTGATACCAACTTGTAACACCCTTAAACGATTTGACCATAAGAGACGCAGCGGAAATACCGGCTCAAAAATTCTTTCTTATATTGTCTATATAACATACTTGAAAGTTCATTTGTAATCTGTCGGACGCTTCTTGAAAGGATTTACAACATTCATTCTTGATTAACACGTTAAATGTAATACATAAATACAAGCTATGAGACCGCTATTCCCGTACAATCCTTGCTCTTTGACTCGATCTTCAACCTCTTAGTCTCCACAATGAAGTTAATTCTGTGCAACCTGCAATCACCACATACATGTGCATCATTAATATTTGTTGACATCATTCTTAATCTAGACATAAGCAATTAAATGACCATTCCGCATTCTTCTATTCATGCTAATCTTTTTGATTATCTTTCTGAGTGCAATCTTGCATCCCAATCATCAAATCTTCATAAGGACACAATAGTATACATGCATTTTCATTTCATTCTCAAGGCACACGATTAGTAACCATCACAAACATTACTCACCTTATTAACAACTCACCATTGAATCCCTTACCGAATTAGCAGTTTAAGGTCCCAAGTCATACCCGTCCCATAGACTGACACAATCGAGATTGGCAATCTGACAAATATATTAAACTTTAAGACTTGCCTAACTAAAACTAACATGCTTATGATACTACTACACACATGCCACACGCCCCTCACAATAATCACTCCTCTCGGTTTTATCAAAACTAGCGTGTAATGTGCTAGTATATATTTCGCTCAAAACCGAATATACTACTTTGCAATCATAAGCTTGAATGGCAATCACACCTTCACTGTATCAAATAACGTAACACATATCAAAAGGACTTACGGGTTTTGGGTTAAGGGTAAAGGTAAGGAAATATTTTTGGATTTTTAT
The DNA here is from genome assembly GCA_030545235.1 of Helianthus tuberosus. Classification (NCBI taxonomy): domain Eukaryota; kingdom Viridiplantae; phylum Streptophyta; class Magnoliopsida; order Asterales; family Asteraceae; genus Helianthus; species Helianthus tuberosus. The sequence continues at coordinate 16,157 of JARYGA010034637.1, read as the reverse complement.
GTTTATTGGCTAACACAACGAATACCAAACCATGACAACTTTATTCACAATGATACCAACACCTGGGTTATTTTCGACCCATTTATTTATACGAACATAACAACATTTTTTCTTTTTCTTTTTTCCTTTATTTTCTCTCTCTCTTTTTTTTTCTTTCTTTTTTTCATTTTTTTTTCTTCTTTATTTTTTTTCTTTTTCAATAAATATCCAAAATATAATTGTCACTTATGGTTGGTATCAAACAGGTCAACAAGGTGTAACAAACGAAGGGTAAAAGGCTCAACATGGTTCACTAAGGTGGGTGGAATCAACAATCAACATATAGAACAATGAATGGATCCTAATGCCTTTATCATCTATGTGTATACGCTAAAGCACAGTCTCGGCACGTATCAAACCACACAAGTTCTAATACAAAGCAACATATGGCCTACACTCAACAAATGAACATTTATAGCCATTCAACTAACAATTAAATAGGCTCAAATATCTCACCGAACAAAAGGAATAAGGGTTACCGACACGTAGCATGTGTAATTCCTAAAGCATGTTACCCCTAGTTAGGCATCTCTTCTCAACTATTTTCTAAAACTTTGTCAGGAATACTCTCATGAAACTTAAAGGGACAACCATGACTAGGGATCTAAGTTAGCTTAATATCAGTAGGAACCCTTTAGCGATTGAAAATATTGGTTTTCATGTAGTTCAAGCATACTCGAGAAACAAAAAAATTTAAGATTTTTCAATTTTTAGCAATTTCAACCCCTGAAACATTTAAGATCAACAATCTTACCAACCCTTCTCTCGAGTTACCGCATCCCCACACTTGGGATACATTGTCCCCAATGTATGGTGCAATTTATAATCTAAACTCGAGAGATACCACCCCGCAAACCATGAACGACTAATACATAGACGACTCAACACAAAGAAACCACTCCCAACACAAGAAGTTCACACCACCAAATACACGAAAACAAATAAAACACAAGATAGAGAGACACATTGACCTGATCAGTAAATCAGCAAGTGTCTGTAGCGGTGCAGCTGCTGTGATCAGACAGGGGCGCAAACTCCTCTTGGATTCTCTGACATCTCATCGGGGATGTTGCCAAACATCCCCACACTTGAATCGTTACATCCGCGGGAATTAAACGTAGTAACCTGCCAAAACAGAACCAACACCAAAACAAAACAAAACAAAAGAACAAATACAATACAATACTCTGCATCCTCGGGCTGCCTCCCGAGAGCGCTAAGTTTAAAGGTCTTCAGCCAGACCGTACCTGATTTCCGCTACGGTGGTCTCAGTGCACACTTACCCAAAACATTTCCAACAAATGCCCGGAAATTTACAAGCCATCTCCATAAATTCGTCAGTATAATTGGCATGTTCAGACTGCACCTGCGGGTTTCACTAATCCACTTCACGAGATATACACCGACGTCTTGTAGATTCACCCTTTTCATCTTCTTCCTCGAACCCTCTTCCCGACACTTGTTAATTGGAATGATTGATATGGGAAGAGGTTCGGTACACACATTCATCTCATCAGACTGCTCTGCCTCATCATCCTCACACACCATCTGATCCACCAGTGACTTTTCATCAGATAAAGGACTCATTGGTGTGGTATTATCCTCCACAACCTCATCCTCCATGTGAGAATAATCTCTAATATCAACAGGTAATGGTGAGAGACGCTCTTCTATTTCTATCTTCATTTTTAACTTCTGACACTTGGAAGCTAGGCAGATGATTCGATCTTCATCGGAAAGGTTGGGTGCTGATAAATACTGCTCGAGTTTGGACAAAGTCACTTCCAACGTAGCAAGCTTTTTCTCCTCCTCGGTCTGATAAGTATAGACACCCTCGGGCTCAGGATATTCCTCGGGATGATACTGTCGGTATCCCTGATACGGTGTTGAGATGTACGCATCCATCATTTTTTTATTCCAGTACTCTGGATTTTTCAAATACACTGCGCACACATCATCATAATAAGAAGTATGATTACGACCGCAACAGAAACATTGTCCATCCATCCTTGGCTCATAATAAGCATCCTCGTCCCGATCCCATCCGTCAGAGTAATAACCATCCTCCACCGTTGTATCAGAATCATAGAAATATAGTGGAGGGGAAGGATTATCATAGCAAGGCATCGGTGGTTCTTCCAATTTCGTTCTTTCCCGTCTAAATCGGGCCTCGCGGCAACCGATACACGGGTGAAGTGGTTCCCCGCACAAAATACATGTAGAAGAGCCGCAAAATATAGTAAGATCTGTCATCCTGCACAAACACAGCTCAACTACCCACGTAAATCGCGAACAAATAAGATAACAAAATAAAAACAAAAATTCTTTTAGGGTTTTTTTTTTAACTAAAACTTAACACTAAACACTTTGCGCACGCCTCCCCGGCAACGGCGCCATTTTGATGTCTGTCGTTAGTGACATGCAAAAACCAACTAAACTATGTAGATATGATAAGTCGGATATCGAACCAGAGGAGGATTGTGGAAAGTGTCGAATGAAAAGTATTAATTAATTACTACATAATTAGAAAATCGGTGTGATTGATTATAAGAATTATCTAAATTAACGAATAAAAATTGAGAAAAAGATTGAGTTGTAATAAACAATGATGAGAAAAGGTGATCACTCCGGGATTCAGATTCTGTAATTACTAATAACCTAGTTCTGATTTTATTGGATGCTATTGATTGAATAGTAAATCTGTCACATCTACCAATTACCTATGCAGTTCAAAATCTTAATATTAATTTATCAGAGAAATATTAAAACAAACATTCATAGGAATCATTCAATCAACAAAAGCATAATTGGATTCAACACATAATTATAACTCTGACTGTCACTCAGGATTTGTCTGTCACACAAATTATATAATCACGCAAATAGTCGGCTGTCACCCGACTACAAATCCAAATCTCAATACAAAACAGAAACTAGAATTAAAAGCGTCTTACACAATCATTCACCCGAAGTGTTCACGAGAGAATTAGCCGCTCATCTCGGTTGAATGATCTTCACTGGCTTGATACCCGGTTGAAACCCTTGTCCTCTTTTTTTTTCTTTTCTTTGCCGTCGGGATGATGATCTTATATATTCCCTTCGAAACACAAAAGCCCCTCACGTGATTTTTTTCTTTCCCAAAGTCTCCTCCCAAGTCGGCCCATGTGTGTTTGTTTTTGACCCAATCCAATATGGCGGCTGGCATGTGATGATGATAAGAATATGTTGCTCGTTTCCATCAAAAGCCTCATGTGCGGCCCAATTCAAATGGGTAAATTTTTTTTTTTTTGAAAGATCAACAAAAATTTTTATTCAGTAGAACAACTCTAATCAACAATAGTTGATCAGAAAGTTTACAACCATACATTCACCAACAGCATTAAATCCCCAGGCATTTTAGATCAAAACTACACCACATTTCCCAAGTTAAACTCGTTGCTTTCGCCCGATTTTTCAGCCACAAATAACCCAACGCCTTTATTTCTTCTTTTATCCTTGTGACACTGGTCCTTTTGCTTCTAAAGATTAGATCATTCCTGCTCCTCCATATAACCCAAATAGCCGTCTGGACTACTACGGATACAACCTTCCTCCACTTTCTAGAACCCCTGTTTCGTTCATGAATATTTGCCAGATCCCCAAGTTCCAATATGAAAATCGGATTCAGCCTACACCATCGTGTGATAAACTCCCATATTTGCGTTGCCATACTACACGAGACAAAAAGGTGCAAAGTCGACTCATCCTCTGCCTCACATAACTTGCAACGGGGGCTCGGCACGACCACATTTCTCCTTGCGAGTGCCAAAGCAGTTGGCACTTTGTCTTGAATTAATCTCCAAAACAGGAAATTAACTTTAACTGGAACCCAGTTATTCCATACAAAACCCAGCTGTAGATCAGAAAAAAGGCAGTCTTGTGCTTTGCTTCTGATGCTCCGAACCGAAAATTCGCCCGATCCTTCAAGAACCCATCCCCACCGATCGTCTCCCGAATGAAACCCGTATCTCTGAACTTCAGCAGTGAGCTCATTTAGTTCTGCCCATTCCGTGAGTGTATTCAAGGACCTAACCCAAGAAAAAATCATTACTGTTGCACCATTCCTTACCTCGACCCGTTCATTAATAAGCACATTCTTTTTTCTTTCAAGGCTGTAGAGATTAGGGAACTTCACATGTAAAGGCTCATCCATCAGCCACCTATCCTTCCAGAAAAGCATGTTTTTTTGTCGGCCCGGAAAACCTCGAAAAAGAGTCATTAAGTCTATGCCCGCAGAATAGAAATCCTCCGAAATGTGACAAATATTTTTCCACGGACCCGGTAAAGACAACCTTGCCGGTATAAAACTCCAAGACCTTGGGTTGTTGTGTAAGCCCCAAATTATTTTCCGCCATAAGCTATTCGTGTCCACTTTGAAACGCCACCACCATTTGGCCAACATAGCCAAATTCGCCACCCGTAGCGATCCGAAACCCATCCCCCCTATCCCTTTAGGCGTCATAAAATTGTTCCATGAAACCCATTTCATTTTTTCGCTCTCCGTGGATGCTCCCCAAAGAAAATCTCTACGCAACTTCTCCAACTTATTTATCACTCCTATAGGTGCTTTATATAAGGAGAAATAGTAAGTTGGAAGCGCATTTAGCACAGACCGAATCAAAGTTATACGACCACCAAATGATAATGTATTGGCTTTCCATAAAGATAGTCTTTTCTTAAAAATCTCCACCACCGTGTCCCAATTTTTTATGAGGTTCATGTTTGCCCCCACTTGGAGACCAAGATACTTAAAAGGAAAAGACCCTCTCGAACACCCCATTACATTCAAATGGGTAAATGAATGATGATTAATATTGATGATAGAACTATTAATGTACACCCTCACGTGAACATTGTTCTTGTCCTTTTCTGCCGCCAAAGATTGATGATGATCTGTTGTTGTTGTTCTCAAAAAGTCATGTGTTCACTGGCTCCTTGACTTTGGGGTTTAAAAAACAATTAATATTCTTCCAACATTAAACATGTGAGCTGCTTCATTATAATTTCCGTAGGCTACGGGTCAAGACCGTAGCTTACGGTATAAACCTTCTGCTTCATTTGTTTTCAGCTGGCTGTAGACTACGTTTTTTGACCGTAGTCTATGTTTGACTTTGGCTGGAACTCTTTTGGCTAAATTTCAACTTTTATTTAATTACTAACCAATCCCTGGACTTCATTTTTGTGCATCTCTTGTATATTCAATCAACCTTTTTGATCCGAACAAGTCCCGAACAATATCTTTCACTATGTTTAGCATCCTCGCTTGTTCCGTTTCATCATTAAGCATCCTAACTTCACCGAATTACGTGATTAACCTGTAAAACCATATACTTGCATAGTTAACATATTCAAAGCGTATAATCACGTAAAACGCATTAAAACACATAATCTAATACACATTAAGGCTCGTGTTTCACACTCTCCATCAGTAACATAAATACTCAGACGTATTGAAGCCATGTATACATATATACAAGCCTCATTCTTTCATAAACAATAAATCCTACTTCATGCATACGTATATTCATACGTATATTTATACATACATACATGCATACATACATACATACATTCAAGATCTTATATATCACTTACCTTCCCACATGATTATACTAACATATCCTAGTCACAAACATCCTTATAAATAAGTCTCATACGTATCAACCTATATGCATACTCATTTCTAATCGTGCTTATCTATGGATTCTGTTACTAACATGTAGGTAAATCCATGCCCATACTTATACATGCCTTTAGACTTAATTCCTTCCCACACATACTTACGTACCCGCTCATCACACCTCATAAACACTCTTCAATGAATTTATGTAATGATAATCCTTTCTTTAACATTCCTTCAATCATACTTTCTAACGGGTATAAATGTCAAATTCCTTCCATCTTCTATATCCGGTTCAACATCAAATCCTTATTAGTTAATCTTTGAAGCATAACCCAGACAAGTTACCTGGTCATCTAGGTTATCAGGCATAATCCAGACGAGTTATCTGGTCATCTAGGTTATCAAGCATAACCCAGACGAGTTATCTGGTCATCTAGGTTATCAGACATAACCCAGACAAGTTATCTGGTCATCTAGGTTATCAGGCATAACCCAGACAAGTTATCTGGTCATCTTGGTTATCAGACATAACCTAGACGAATTGTCACAGCCAAGACGTTTATTTCACCCTGTCGGTATGCCAGCCGTAGGCTACAGCAAGCATCAACAAAGAATTCAAACCTCGTACAAATCGAACTTCCATGTACTTTCATTTAATCATAATCAAGCTCCATATCCTTCTTGTAACACCTCGGAAATTTACGTCCTATAATGTGTTGACACGTGTCATGGGTTTGAAAGTGTGAAAGAAGGTTCTTGAGGGACTAAAGTTGACAAACAGTGAAACTGTGTAAAAAGAAGGGTTCAAAGTGTCAACAATGGACAAATATACTTTGCAATAACCCTACATGATGTTTATAACCTTAAACGAATAGATCATGGATCATACGAAGCGAATCGTGAAAGAAAGTGAGAGATTACAAACTACAGGGGTTAAATGTGCCAACATGTTTAAGTTATACCTCTGAGTGACCTTTTGACAAACCCGAAGCTTTGTAACGATTAATTATGCTCACTAGAATATACCACACAAATTTCATGAAGTTTCGTTATCGTATGAGCAAGTTGTGATAAAATTCGTGTGCAAGGGTTAGAATCGTCAACATAGAAATTTAGGGCTTTTCGGGTGATCACAAAGTTACCCGAGGACTTGACAAAGTGGGTATAAGTATTAAAGCCCCTATATATAAAATACAAGGCCTTAAAATGCAAGAAATGTTGAGAAAACGACCTTTCGGGGGACTAGGGGCCAAAGTGCAATTAATAAAACATGTTTAACTTGATCCGGAGGGCCAAGCGGCCCGCCTTCGATTTAACTAAGGCCCATGCGGGCCGCGTGCGGTCTGCAGATGCAGAAAACAAACAGAAGCACTGGCAGGTGTCTGTTTTCATCATCTAACCGACTTAAAACACAGATTTTCGAAACTATGGGCTGCCTAGAGTGGTTTGTAGCTTATAGGGGGCACATGCATGCATCTTGGATCATGCTAGACCTTGTTGGCATCAATTTTGAAAGATCAAAAAGCTCATAAATATCACAAAGTTGCAACATACATGCACATTTCATTCCTGGACATTTTCAAGAGCTCAAGACCTGATACAAGCATTTCAAATCATCCATTAGACAAGTGTAAGTACCTTTGATCCTTCTCGTTTCAGTTATGCTTGGTTTATAGCTTAGAAATCAAACCGTCGTAACTACGGTTTGACTTTGTGATAAATCACAATCGGTCCAGAGATTTGTCGAATCGAAAGTCATTATAAGTTGGTATTTATATGGTTATTAAACCCCTAAAAGGTCACTCACTGATTTGAATCCTAACCATGTCGTTTGTCGAGTCAAAGGCTTTCCGAAAAAGTCAACAGAAACCTTAATCGCATATTTAATGATACGGGAGGCGTGTAACCTGTTTTATCAGTCTTATAACTTGAAAATAAGTATAATAACTTGTCTACGCTTGTATGATTCGACAACTTTCTATTTAGAACCGATTCGGAGCCGAAAGACGCAAAAGTTTGACTTTTGCGTTGACCTCAGTTCTGACCCGATTTATATAGGTTTAGACATGCCTTAAAGTTCCATTAGGACCTAGTTACATGTTAGTATAATCTTCTGCGTTTATACTACCCGAATCCGTAATTATCCGACGTTTCCGTTAAATGCCTAATAATGACCATAATGCCCTTATTACCATAGAACGAGATTTTAGAAAATGTAAAAGTTCAAAAGTCTTTAATACTGATTATTGAACATGTCTGCAAAATTTCACGTCAATCGGAAGTCTAGATAAGGAGTTATGCTTAATGGCGTATTTATAAACAAGTTTATTAATTAAACGGCGCCATTAGCGTAAAGCCTATCTAAACTCAGTTTTAACACCAAATCTTTTACCCACTGATGTTAAATAATATTTTAGGATTTTTAAAGATTTTAATTATTTTTAGACTGATCATAAGCTTGGATTAGCGCCTTAATTCGGTAAATACCGAATATGCCCTTTTAGGCCATAAAATGAGTTTTACAAATCCTTTTAACGCCAATCCAATTGCTACTGATTTTAAATAGTAAATAGAGTATTTGGGGCCTGTTTATTTGATCAGAAAACTCAGAATCGTATTTTAAACCGTACGTCGCTTAAAACGACTATATACGCGTATTTAACGCATAGTTTGGGTTTAAAACTATTTTAGTATATAAGACTTATTACCAAAGGTTATAACCTGTTAAAATAAGCTATTTTACTGATCAAATCAGACCCGGATCACAGGTGTCTAATTAAACCCTTTTATAATCTTTAAAATGACCAAAATACCCCTACGGGGCTTATAAAGAGATTAAACTCGTTTGAGGCGTCATGGGTGATATCCTACTGATATCACAACTTATTTAAGGCATGTTAACTTAGGAAACATGTTTAGGACTCTTACGGATACCCGTTACGCTTCATGCGCGTTCGGTTCGGTTTATGTAACTAGTTTACATAAATTAGCCGAAACGGGTCAAACCTTATCGGTTTTGTCTCAAAATCCAGAATGTGTATCATATACCCATATTAAGCAAGCCTTCAAACTTGTCGGGTCTAAATCACATTCTATCCGGTCTTCGCTTAATCGTGCGTACGAACCGTATCTTTAAAACTAATCGGTCTAAGCGTAAGCTTAACTAAAGACCCGTTAGGATTCTAATAGGTTATTATAAACCTTCGTTCCAGAATAGGAGAACCAGTAAAAGATATTGCACTTGCTGATTTTGAACTATACTTGCTCAGGTAAATACTTTTAACTTATTTCCCTATACGGGCTTGGGTACGGTATATAAAATACCGCTTGGTCGGGCGTTGAATATTTAATCTTATTATGATTAAATGATTGAGATGTCTCCGTTTAATTTGTTTTGTTGCTTAAAGCCTTTGGGGGGTTAATGACCGTGTCCCGGATATCCCTGGCATCATTTTACGAAATGGCCACGACCTTAGCACTCAGGTGTAGGCGTACACCTGTCAGTGTCTCATAAATAAAGTGGCGTGTTAATTGATCTTTAACCCGGCTCGATCCGGGCTACTGAACGCATAAGAAACATGTAAATCCTGTACAAGTTTATATATTTAAATAAGTATCCCAAGTTATAAAATATTATTTGTGCCTTGTGCCTTAAATGCATTTTCTTAAACTCTTTTCAAAATGAGTCGGTTGATTGTATTTACCAGTGTAAACTGACGTATTTTCTTAAAAGGTTAAGTGCAGGTACTACGCGAAATAGGCTGGCTTGTCTCCTAGCATCCACATTAAGTCTCGCCAGCTTGGATGTCATAAACTGTTGAACATTTGTTTTCCTTTTATTTGGATCTACCTGTGGATTTATATTCGACTATTTGTGATACTTAATATTACAATATCGTTTGGTTGAATTAAATCTATACTTTGCTTCCGCTGTGCATTTAAATATTGTGTTGTTTGACTATTATGTTGCCAACCACGTCACGATACTCCCCTACCGGGCCCACCGGTGACACGTGGAAATTTGGGGTGTGACAGGTTGGTATCAGAGCCAACATTGAGTGAATTAAACACTAGCCTTATGTGTTTAATCTCAATGACACAAATGCACATTCCTAAATCTTCGAGTCTAGACAAAGAACTTAGGAATAATCCAAAATGTTTTATTTTAAATTTTAAATTTTGTCCTTTACTACTTTTCCTTGTTGTTACTTCATTTGTATTAACAGGTTAAGCAATGCCGCCAAGATTCAGAGGGCTAGGAAGAGGGCGAGTTAGCGCGCCTAACGATCATGAGGCAGGTCCTTCGCACCGACGAACTTCTTCGTCTACAAGGAGTCACAATCATGACGAACCTTGGAAGGTTTATGAGGAGCTTGCCAGGCGATCCACATCACATGTTTCAACGCCTTCATATCAGCACTCCTATGGGCCTCATTCTGAGAATGAACCCCACGACCAGCAACAGCAATCTCCGGCGCACAATTCTTTCGGCGACCCTACTCCGGTATTTCAGGGTCAGTTTAACCCAGTAGAGTACCTACCAGAGCATGTGGGCTTTAACCCACTAGGGCCGGAGGATCACTTTTCTGGTGATCAAGATATGGACGAGGACACAGATCCCGTCGAAGCTTCAACCGGATCCCGGAACCATCCTTTTTCAATCTCAGATGGTTCATCTTACCACGGACCACCCTACGAGGGTCCGGATAGTCACATGGCGAGGTTCGAACGATGTGAGTGGTACTATACACCATCTGAACACTCACAGTCTCACCATACCCCATCTCACCATGCACCATCCCACCATACACCGTCTCACCATTCATCAGCTCACCAGCATCTGCAACAGCAGCAACAAGATCCCTCTGGGGATCCACATTTTGAGGCAGTCACTCCACCGCCTCCACCGCCGCCAGTTCACGTAGAGCCTCCAGAACCACCAAGACGTAGGAGGACTGGCGCGCGGATATCAGTACGACCAGGGGGAGTTCATATCACCACTCCTCAACACTCTAGTGGTAGCCACTACCCACCTCTGTATGAAGACCCACAGGTGGGTGGACCTTCAGTACCAGTATCCGAGGTGAATTCGGCACCTATTGCACCGCCATCACCGGGTTTTGGCCACCCTATCCCTGCTTATACTGCTCCGGCAGCTTACAACCCATATGGACCGCCAGCATACCATAACTATAACTATGCCGAGGCCGACCCCTACCTAGTGGCAGCAAACTACTATGCCCAAAACCCTGAGGGACCATATGGAACCCCTTGGGGAATGGGACATCCAGCACATGGGTATCAAGTACCCACTCAGCCGCCATTTCAGCATCAGCCACCACGGTTTTCTCCTCCTGAGCAGGTGGAGCTCCGTCATAGGTTGGACAGGGTTGAGCGAGACCTCCAGAGAGAGCGTAAGAAGAACCAGGGATTCATGAGTGGTTTGGCAGATTTGCTTAAGGGAAAGAAGAAAAGGGATCGTTAAATCCCAATATGTAATATTGTATTTCCTTGTTTAATCAAGTCCCTGCGTGGACATTTATTTATGTATGTATGTAGTCCCTGCGTGGACATCTACCTTTGTACTTAGTCCCTACGAGGACTTGTCTTTACTAGTCCCTGCGAGGACACTTATGATTGTAAATAGTCCCTGTGAGGACATGTATTTTATGTATAGCTCCTGCGTGGGCAAATATTTGTAAAAGACCCGTTTAGGGCAAAAATGTAAAATTTGTAAATTATAATGGAATGTTAAGTTTGAAAATTTTATTTCTGTCATTTATGCATTTATATATTATACATGAAAAAAAAAAAATAATAATAATAATAACATCATTCCTTTTGTAAATGATCTGCCTATTTAATATCAATTAAGGATCTTAAAGGTAAAACCTAGCCTACATGTCATTTTAAGACTTGGCCAAAATGGTAAGGCCTGTATAAAAGATTCCAATCCAGGTTAACATCTGAAAACATGTTAACACTCCTGGCAGATGTGATTCGTTAAAATCACACACGTCATTCTATATAAGGATTTTTCCTGACCCAATATAATGATCTCTGAATCATGGGTTAAATCATTAATAATTATGATCAGTTCTTTTTACCATCCATTGGTAATGGAATGCCTACTGGCTTTTCTCATTTTCATATGAGACAAAAGACAGTATTAGTCTGTGACCCTGTCTGATAAAGGTAATGAACTTTGTTCAAACCTACATGCTTTGATTCTCTGCAATCATAGCTTAAAAATCTAAATTTGTCCCTGTGACTAGGCCTTATGTGCTAATAAATACTGTTATTGTTTTTATAATTAGGATAAACTATATTAGGAATCCTAATTAAAAGGGAGTAATAAATTAACCATATATGGTCTATGTTACCACGGTTAATAAAAATTGCCATAAAGGACAATTATATGATAAACTCACCAATAAATTATTGCCAATGTGTTACAGTTCAAGAAACATGGCAGACTCAAACGAGGTCAACAGTCACCAAGGAATAGGGAATGATAATGCCCATGTAAACGTAGCAGGTGCAGAGTTGCAAGCTATGATAGACAATGCAGTTAATAGAGCTATGGATAGACAACACCATGGATCAAGTGGTACCCATACGAGGACCCATTCTGCATCACACACTAGAACACCTTCCAGGACCCACACTGCCCACAACAGTAATTCTCACCACTCCTCGAATCAAAGGAGTAATCCATCCCAAAGAGCCCTACAGAACCAAGAACCTCGTAATAGGGGTTGCACCTATAAATACTTCGTGTCGTGCAAACCCAGAGACTTCAATGGGGAAAAAGGAGCTGTTGATTGCATGACGTGGATGGATGAAATGGATACTGTGGTGGATATTAGTGGTTGTCATAATAGGGACATTGTGAAGTTTGTCTCGCAGTCTTTCAAAGGAGAAGCCTTAGCCTGGTGGAGATCTTTGATCCAAGCCACAGGGAAAGTCCCGTTATACAACATGACATGGGAAGAGTTCATGGCACTAATCAAGGAAAATTTCTGCCCTCAACACGAGGTTGAGAGAATTGAATCTGATTTCCTGGCGCTGGTCATGAAAAACCTGGACTGTCAGGCCTACCTTACTACTTTCAATACTTTGTCAAGGTTGGTCCCTTACTTGGTAACTCCGGAGCCTAAACGTATAGCTCGTTTTATCGGGGGTTTGGAACCGGAGATAAAAGCAAGTGTAAAAGCTTCCAGACCAACCACTTTTCGGTCAGTAACGGACATATCATTGTCCCTTACCTCAGATGCTGTCAGGCTGAGGTCACTGAGGAAAACTGATACGGAGAAAAGAAAGCGTGAGGATGACAACTCACGGCGTTCAGATAAGAAGCAGAAGGGAAACAATGGCTCTAAGAAGGGGTCAGGATTCAAGAGAGAGGGTCAGCAGTCGGGTGAAAAACCCAAATGCAAAATCTGCAAGAGACAGCACTTTGGGAAGTGCAGGTTTGAATCCAACTCACAATCACAATCGAAACCTTTTGCTTGTGGGTTATGCAAATCCAGGGAACACAAAACCGTGGATTGCAAGAAGATAAAGGATGCGACCTGCTATGGTTGCAATGAAAAGGGGCACATCAAAAGCAATTGCCCAAAATACGCCAAGAAGCCCGAAGAGACTAGGAAGACCAATGCTAGGGTCTTCAGAATGGATGCTAAGGAAGCTGTCAAGGATGATAACGTGATAACAGGTACCTTTCTCGTAAATGATGTTTATGCGAGAGTGTTATTTGATTCAGGCGCTGATAAGTCGTTTGTAGATAATAAGTTCTGTGAATTGTTGAAACTACCTGTTAGAACTTTAAGTGTGAAGTATGAGGTGGAACTAGCAGATGGCACTTTAGAAACCGCTTCAACTTTATTAGATGGATGTTTTATATCCATTAGGAATCACTCTTTTCCTTTGTCCTTACTTCCCTTTAAGTTAGCCGGCTTTGACATAGTATTGGGTATGGACTGGTTATCGCATAACCAGGCCCAGATTGTATGCAATAAGAAGCAAGTGATGATCAAAACTCCGTCTGGTGAATCACTTACTATCCAGGGAGATACCCAGTATGGGCTACCCGAGAAAATGTCTATACTCAAGGACTCTAAGTGTTTAAAGAAAGGTTGTGTCATCTACATGGCGCAAGTGATTATAGATGAGCCGAAGCCCAAGATTGGGGATATACCCGTCGTTTCTGAATACCCTGATGTTTTTCCTGAAGAACTTCCTGGTTTGCCACCAGAGAGACAAGTGGAATTCAGAATTGACATTATTCCTGGATCAGCACCGGTGGCAAGGGCGCCTTATAGGTTGGCACCAACAGAGATGAAGGAATTGAGAACGCAGCTAGATGATTTGCTAGACAAAGGTTTCATCAAACCTAGTTCGTCTCCTTGGGGAGCACCAGTTTTATTTGTCAAGAAGAAGGATGGATTGATGCGTCTGTGCATCGACTACCGTGAGCTTAATAAGGTTACCATCAAGAATAGGTATCCTTTGCCAAGAATCGACGATCTGTTCGATCAACTTCAAGGGGCGAGTTTCTTCTCAAAGATTGACTTAAGGTCAGGCTACCATCAATTGAAGGTTAGAGATGAAGACGTGCACAAAACAGCATTTAGGACTCGTTATGGCCACTAATGCACCGGCCGCATTCATGGATCTCATGAATCGCGTTTGCAAGCCGCACCTAGATAAATTCGTCATCGTCTTCATCGACGACATTCTCATCTACTCAAAGAATCAAGTTGACCATGAGAAGCATCTTCACTGCATTTTGGAACTACTTCATAAAGAAAAGCTCTATGCCAAGTTCTCGAAGTGTGAATTCTGGCTTCGAGCAGTCCAATTTCTTGGGCATGTTGTTAGTGAACATGGTATTCAAGTAGATCCTGCTAAAGTTGAAGCTGTCATGAATTGGCATGAGCCAAAGACGCCTACAGAAATTCGTAGCTTCCTAGGTTTGGCAGGATACTATAGGCGATTCATAGAAAACTTTTCAAGGATTGCTGCACCCCTGACTTCACTGACACGTAAGAAGATTAAGTTTGACTGGGGTCCTAAGCAGCAGGAATCCTTCGATATTCTGAAACAAAAGTTGAGCAATGCTCCGGTACTAACATTGCCTGATGGAATAGAGGAGTTTGTAGTTTATTGTGATGCATCACACACTGGGATGGGATGTGTGCTTATGCAGAAAGGCAAAGTCATTGCCTATGCTTCACGTCAGTTAAAGGTGCACGAAAAGAATTACACCACCCACGACTTGGAGTTGGGTGCCGTTGTATTTGCACTAAAACTGTGGAGGCACTACTTATATGGAATCAAATGTGTGATCTATTCTGATCACAAAAGCCTTCAACATCTGTTCAATCAGAAGGACTTGAACATGAGGCAACGCCGTTGGATGGAAACTCTGAATGATTACGACTGTGAAATAAGATACCATCCCGGCAAGGCGAATGTAGTCGCCGATGCCTTGAGTCGGAAAGAAAGAGTGAAACCCATCCGAATCAATGCCAAGAGCATGGAAATAAAGAACAGTTTGATGGAAAGGTTGTTAGCTGCACAGAAGGAAGCTGTGTTGGAAGCTAACTATCCTAACGAAAAGCTAGGAGTAACTGAGGAGCAGTTATCTCTTAGTAAGGATGGAATTCTTAGATTGAATGGTCGAATATGGGTTCCAATTTATGGAGGACTCCGAGATGTTATCCTCCAGGAAGCCCACAGCTCTAAATATTCTGTTCATCCTGGAGCTGACAAAATGTACCATGATCTTAGGGCAAATTATTGGTGGATAGGCTTGAAGAAGTCTGTAGCTACCTATGTAGCTAAATGCTTGACGTGTGCGCAAGTCAAGGCAGAACATCAAAAACCGTCAGGTTTACTACAACAACCTGAACTTCCTACTTGGAAGTGGGAAATGGTAACTATGGATTTTATCACCAAGTTACCTAAGACGAGGAAAGGAAATGACACCATCTGGGTGATAGTTGACCGACTGACTAAATCAGCACATTTCCTACCCATCAAGGAGACTTACAGCTCCGATATGTTAGCCCAACTGTATGTTGATAAGATTGTAGCCTTACATGGCATACCTGTAGCTATTATCTCTGACCGAGATACTAGGTACACGTCGCATTTTTGGAAAAGCTTCCAACAATCTTTGGGCACACGTTTGAACTTTAGTACGGCTTACCATCCACAGACAGACGGTCAGAGTGAGCGTACTATTCAGACGTTAGAAGACATGCTACGAGCATGTGCGATCGACTTGGGAGGTAGCTGGGATAAGAACCTACCGTTGATCGAATTCTCCTACAACAATAGCTACCATACCAGCATAAAGGCTGCGCCTTTTGAGGCATTATACGGTAGAAAGTGTAGATCGCCTGTTTGTTGGGCGGAAGTTGGAGAAGTCCAGTTATCAGGACCAGAG
>JARYGA010034636.1:0-45797 GCA_030545235.1 Helianthus tuberosus | reverse complement strand
GTATGAATTCAAGTTACACACACTTCTCAAATACTTCTTCTTCTTCATTACCCATACTTATTCTCACACCGGAGTCGGGTTAAGGAGAGAACCCTCTTCTCCCCTTGGCGAGGCTAACGGTGCTCTTTTTTGCAGAGTTCTCGGAGAAGAAGATCAATTACAACTGAATCAATCGAGAGGAAACTAACCTTTTTATGCGGATTCAAACCCCCTAGATATCTCGGTTCCGACCATTTATCTAGTGTTTCTTCAATCACAAAACTAAGTAAAAAGTGAGGAAAAATTAAATATATTTTTAATTATTAACCATTTACTCAATATGATGTCTCCCCATCCTTTCCTCGTAACAGGTTGCGACATGTAGATTAAGGGAGTGTTTGTTTTTTTTTAGAAAAACCTCTTTTGACCTCTTATGTCTGCGCCGCGCAGACCACGCGTAGACGTTTAGCTCTGCACACCGTTTGTTTTTAGAAGACATTTCATTAAAAGATGTCTTCAACCCTCTGTGCGCCCTCTTCCCCATGCAGACATGGTCCAATGTCTTCTCACTTCTTCCAACCCTCTCTCCACCCCTCTCGATTCCTTGTTCTATCTTTGTTTTTTTCTTCGATTCAGACCCGCAACTTCAATTCAGACCTGCAACTTCGATCTGAACTTTCGATTCAGATTACAACTTCGATACAACTCAAATTACAACTTCGATTCAAACCAGTAACTTTGATCTGAACTTTCGATTCAAATTGCAACTTCGATTCAGATTACAACTTCGATACAACTCAGATTATAACTTCGATTCAGACCTACAACTTCGATCTGAAATTTCGATTAAGATTACAACTTCAATTCAGTTACAACTTCAATACAACGTAGAACAGATCTGAACTTCGGTCTTTTTAAACAATCTGAACCAGAAAGAAAAGTTCAAAGACCTGCAATTTTCGATTCAGACTTGTTCAAACATTTTAGATCTGAATTCAATGTGATGTTTGAATAAACACTCTTTTTATTACACTCCGCAGGCATTTGGTCCACATCTTCTCGTGCAGACGTTTGCAGAGGTGGTCCGCAGACTGCAGACCTTTTGCATCTGAAAAAACAAACACCACCTAAATAAACAGGGAAGAGTTATTGTATAAGAGAGCTACTTTATACGAAGTGTATGAGACATTCAACGAGTGTATTTTAGGAAGATTCAATAATTGTTGACTTATAAACTCATTTTTCCTATGCTTTTTCAAACGATTATAACCTTTTTATACGATCAAGGCCGGCTTGGAGGGGGTGCGGGGTGGGCAACGGCACGGGGCCCAAACCCTTCGGGGGCCCATTTTTTTAAAAAAATTTTGTATAGAATTTACGTTGTATAAGCTAGAATATATATATATATATATATATATATATATATATATATATATGTATACTGAATCAAAAGATGACACAAACAAGCTCTTGTCGGGTTGGTTATTGCCTTGCTTAAACAACAAGGAGACGTGGGTTCTAATCCCGGCGTCCCCAAATTCTCTATTTTAGCTTCGTTTTTTAGTTTTTTTATCTGCATATGAATATAGTGGAGAGTTCAAATGAAAAGAATTTTTTTGTAAGAAGAAGAAAGAAGAATTTTTAACCAATAAGAATGCTTTGTTTTGCTTCATTTAATATTTGTATTTAATAATATTGTAAGGGTATATTGGTAAATTTAAGTAGATCATTAATTAGTAGTCTTCCTCTTTAATTAACTACATTAAATTTGTAACTTATTGTAAAAAAATATTTAAAAAAATAATATTTAGAATGTAGGATAAGTTACGAGATGTGTAAGATAAATTACGAGTTGTGTATAATAAATTTCGATATGTGTAGGATACATTTCAATATGTGTAGGTTAAATGTCGAAATGTGTAGAATAAATTTTGATGTGTGTAGGCAAAAAATTTTATTGTGGAGGATGATAGTCTTTACGACTAATTAATTAGTCAAAGATAATAATAAATAAGATGAAAAAAAGTATTTGATGTTTTACAATTTTACCATTTGTTCATTTTCTTCTCAATTAATTTCCTTCTCAAATGAACCTCCCCTTATATGACATTTAATGCATAATTTTGTCAACTACATCTTTTCCTTTAATTGATAAATTAATAACTATTTAAATTACTTTCACATAAATTTTAGTGATTAAATAATTGATAAGTTTATAATACATGAAAATTTGTGAATAGGGCCCAAAATTTTTATCTCGCGTAGGACCAATTTTTTTTGTTATTTTCGGAGACGGCCCTGCATACGATGATATTTCTTTAAATGCTCCGTATTAACGAGCATTTCATTCTCTTTAATATGAGTAGGCTACTGCTATATTTTCTTAATTTTTAAGGATACGTGATTACACGTTCAATATGATTTGTTACAACTGATGTTATTACAGTTATGCTTATTTTTTTATTACACATTCAATAATGAGAACTTAATGGTTTATGTTTAATTACATGATTAAATCTATATTATACGACATTACGTCGTTATTATAGGTTGATTGGTTAATGTTTTGTATTACATTTATACTTTATATGTGATTAGACCTGAGATATTAGGCAGTCCGTAAAATATTTTGTATTATATGTTTTGTTTTTTTAGTACAGGTATGGTTAGTACGTAATGTAATTACCTATTCACTTAGTGACTTTTCACATAATACTATTATGAAATCACGTAATCATGTAATGAGTATTCAAAATCACGTATTAACGTAATAATACAAAGTCAACTATTGTTACATAATTAGGTAGTGATACATAATCACGTACATTACACTTGTTTCAAGAATAAAATACATATAACATACTGAAACACAATCACGTAACGTTACAAAATCACGTAACATTAGAGCTTGTAAAATAAAAGAAAAAATAAAATTAAGAAAACTATAGCAACAACCTTCTCAAATTAAAGAGAATGAAATGCTCGTTAATACAATGTATTTTCTTTACTATTATCGTATGAAAAAGTTAAAGCCGTTTGAAAATCAAGAGAAGTGGGTTTATGAGTCATCAATATTGGATCTAGGGGTGTGCATGGGTCGATTTGGGTCGATTTTAGCCTAAAACCATAACCTTAACCACGATATCGGTTAATGGATAACCATAACCGATCGATTATGGCGGTTATGGTTAATCGGTTTTGATGGTTATAGCGGGTTGGTTGTGGATGGTTAACCGTGTCTTTAGCCTAGCTAAAAATAGCTTAATTTTTTTAACATGCAACAAATTGTTATTGCATATTTGTATATATTAGTATATTACATACTATAAAAAATACATATAATCTACAATATTAATACCGATCATTACTGAATATTCAAATAAAGTGATATGATATATTCCATAAATTCAAATAAACATTCAATTAAAACCGTATAACGGAATGAAATAACCAATAAATACGAAAAAAATTTAATCAAAAACATTAAATATTTAAAACTGGTGAAAAGTCATAAATCCTACAAAGATTTATTACATATCGGTTCGGTTCGGTTATGGTGGTTATGGAAACATTGATAACCATAACTGACCCGCTACTTTTGGTTTAAAAAAAACCATTAACCGACCCACCGGTTTTTTATTTGATTCGGTTTTTTCGGTTCGATTTTTCGGTTAATTCGGTTATGGTTCGGTTAATTAGATTTTTTGCACACCCCTAATTGGATCTTCATATTTTTGTCTTTTCCTCACTTGTTTCCCTTTTGTGTCACGTGAATTCTATATTTGGAGACCATTTAATCTCAACCATTAAATTGCTTGATCAAATGCCAAAATATTCTCCTACACTTTGTATGAATTTGCTCTCTTATACATGATCCTTTGCCTAAATAAATTATTGTGAGTGCATATGTCTAACGCTTCCGTCAATCACGTATCGTAGCTAACAGATGAAACAAGAGTGAGTTATGAAGTGAAAAAACATGTTAGAGTATTGTGCACATCCGCACGGATCAACATACATGTTGATCCGCACGAATCAAGTCCCTGCGCAAAATTAGGGTTTCTTATAGTTCATCCGCACCTGCGCATCCGCAGGTGTTTGTTGATCCACACAAGGCTTATAGGTCCGCAATTACTTGTTGGTCCGCACATATAAGTCTATTCGTAGATATATCTTGGTGCGAACCTACTTAGGCTATAAATAGGAGAGTCTTGTGCATTTGTAACTAGAGAACTTTGAGTGATAGAGAGGGGAAACTCTGTCATTTTGATTTCATGGCTTTGTACTTACAAATCATTAATAGAAATCATCTTATAATTAGTTTGTTCTTGTTCAATCCACTCTCGTACTTGGATTCCGCACAAGATATGAGATCTACGCAATCAACGGAGCATTCAAGTGCATCAGAATCGATCCTAACACGCACTATCAAGTGGTATCAGAGCAGGAGATTGATTGCAAGGAGTGAATATACAAGATTCAAGCTGAATTCATCCAAATCAGAGCTGATTTCATCACATTCTACTCATTCTCCTTCTATTCATGCTTTTTCAAGTTGAAAACTTAGATTCACGTCGAATTCACTGTTAAAAACGGCTGATTTGTGAACATGTTGTGCGAAAAACTGTTTTAATCAATCCTTCAAAGTTTCAGATCAAAATTCGAACAAAAGCATAACAAAATCTTTGAAATTCATGAAAAATGAAACATGTTTGCGCGCTGATGTATATTCACGGTTTTTATAATGAAATTACACACAATTCGGTTTTAAATTTAGAAAAGTGATTTATACTTCAACATCAAAACACACACGAAAGAGGCAAGTGTACCCCGTCATACATGTAGTAAAGTATCGGTAAGAACCAAGTATCGATCCAAGGAAATGGGCGGAGGAATAATACTAGACCTTTGTCATTAAATTAACGGAAGAAAGATAAGTTTTGTGATTTTCTAAAAACTAAAGTAAGCATAAACAAGTACTTATAAAAACATAATAGACTTCAAATATGAAAATAGATAAATAGCCTTGCTTAATACACAACCAAAGCATATCAACTAAGTCGGTTTTGGCACTAGAAACATTCGATCAATTCTCCATTTTCAAGACAATTAGTATCCCTTTCGGGAATCCTAACATGACAATCATTCGGAAAGCTAAAACGATAAACACACTTTAACCACCTAAAATTGTTCTTTAACGTGCAATTGATAAATGTCTATGAAAATCTCTTAAAAATAAGTTAGTCATCTGTTAGGAGTTTTCTAACCTCACTTAAACAAGGAAAGTGACATCGATAAACACAATGCAACCACCGAGACAAGCATAAACTAGATTAAATCACAACCGAGTTCATTTTACAAATCTTGCACATAAATTCACCAAGAAAGCAATTTTGGCCTAAACTACTAACTAAGCTAACAATTCATGGCAAGAATTCATAACAACCCCATTTAACCCGTTAGAGTCCTTACGTGACGGAAAGCTTTCTTGATTAATAGTAATTACATTTTATTAAACCACTAACCATTTCTAGTATCATGGTGCACACATTTAACCAAGCTAAAGTGCTAAACTAGTTAACCAAGTTCAAAGTTTACTAATACATGATTAATTAAGCTTCATTTTTCAACTATCTCAACTAAGTAAACATTAATCATCCAACACAATTACTTATAATCAAGAAATCAACAACAATAACAAGGTTGCAAACTAATCATCAAAGATTAACATAGAAAATACTTCCAAGTGTCATTACAAACAAAATTAGCATACTAATGGTTATAATTAAGCAAGGGATTGTTGTTTTTGCCCAAAGGCTTACAATAATACATAGAACATTAATCTAAATGCTTGAAACATTAACAAAATTATGGAAAGATTAGAAAACCAAACCATAAACAAGCACTAGATTAAGAATCCGGATAGTAATGGAGCTAAATGGCACAATGTGGCTTGAATTCGGGTCAAAAGCAAAGCCTCCGGAGCCTGTAAAATCGCCTGTGAAGCTCCCAAAATTCCAGAGTTACGAGCAGAATGTTTCTGCATGCTTTTTATATCTTTTAGCTCTCGCACGGCCGTGTACTTTATTGGCACGACCGTTCACTTTTTAAATTATTGGAGTTACTGTTCACCATACCGCATGACATAATCTTATCTTGACCGTCTTCGATCTCGCACGACCGTTCCGTTGGTGGCACGATCGTGCATCTCCGGTATAGGGTTGCACGGACTCTTGAACGGGTAGTGCATTGCCGGGGTTTGGCTGGACATCGGATACGCACGGTCGTTCGTCCAGTTGCAGGGTCGTGCATTTCTGAGAAGGCTTGCATGTCGGATCGCACTGGCTGTGCATCACCGAGAAGAGCTTGATTGCCGGATCTGCACGGTCGTTCCATGAGTCACACGACCGTGCCAAATGCCCGGGTTAGAATCTTCACAGAATGTTCGCAGCTTTGTCGTTTCGTCCGGAAAGTCCTCGTTTTCACTATCATCTTGTTTGGCATGTTGTTTTAGGCCTGTAAACAAAAGTATACCTGATTAAGTATCCGAATAACGGTTTTACGGCCGAAAATGCATAAAATGGGGATAAAATGGGGACTAAAATATGTATAAATTGGTGAATATCAAATCTCCCCACACTTGAACCTTGCTTGTCCTCAAGCAAGCTAAACTAAAATGCAATAAAAGAAAGAATCTAACAAGAACGAGAATTTACAAACTATTTATTGAAACAACTACAAACGGCTAGCCGGTTTTTCGAAAGACAACATCAAATGAATCAAACCAAACAAGCATATGCAAATATATGTATGGATAACCAAAAAGCCGTGACTTCACTTTCAATTGACTTAACATGCTAATTTTCACACAACTCACAATGTTCATACACACTCGTTTTTATATGTGAAACATACATAAAATGTGTATGTGCAAACACTCAATGCCTCATCAATGAAATGTGTAATATCATAAGCTTGTCATAAGATCTCGTCTCCACCAACTAACATGCGAAAAAGTGCAAATCAAGAGGACTTTACGGGTTTAAACGTTAGGCTTGGGGGATGGGTATGGAAATGGAAATTTAAAGTGGCGAAATGGTTAAAACTCGGTTTTAGCGTTTAACTAGCGTAAAACAATACAACTATACATACTAACGCCTTAAAAAGGCGACTTTTGCGAAATCGAGCTCATCAATCGAGATTTTATCATTAAGCATTCAAAATTGCTCGAATTTTGTCGAATTCACCCTATTTTAGGGTGTTTTTTTTAACATAGAAACTAATGGATTTATACAATGAATAATAAACTATAACAAGCGCTAGTTAAACGATTATTTTGACCGAGTTTCAACACTAAAAGGTTTAAAACATAAAAAAGGCTAAATTTGGCTAAGTGGGCGATTATGTTGGGTAAACAAAGGTAAACGGGAAGGCTCGACATGGTTAATCCTAAAGGGTAACATAGGGTTTACGGGAAACACACACAAAGAACAAGGCTAACACAAAGGGGTTTTCTAGGTGCCTCTATCACTTCTACACAATTCCGCAAGTTCATGGTCTTAACAAGCATGCTAGTGACAAGTTCTAAATTACACATGACATCCGGCTCACTCCTACATCCGAAATGAAAAAATATATAACAGTTTCAAGGCTCAAATATGCTCACGTAACGGAAGGAATGGGTAAAAGTGTGAAAATTCTCATGCAAGTCCTTCTTTGTTTGTCACGCTTTCTACATTTCTTTTTCAAAATTTATTTTGCTTGTCGAGTTTTTATCATGTCCAAAGCTTTCTAAAACACAACCAACCGGTTTATTTGCTAAAATATATACAAAATACTGATATTTTTGAATGATTTCCTGATTTCCTGATTTTTTTTAGGACAAACAAAGTTAACAAGTTAAACCCCTCCCCACACTTGAACTTCGCATTGTCCCCAATGCGAAACCCGAAATATGGAGATAAAGGAGAATAATACTCCCCTGATGATGATTTTGATGAAATGAGACTTCCAAAGCTGATCATGTGATGTGCTCCGGTCCAAGACGTGCTAGCCAAAATCTGCAAGTATGTCACAAGGTACAGGAAACCAGAACAGAAACAATATAAACACAAATAAACCATAATTTACATAAATAAAAGTACTAAATATCCCAACATGACATAAAACAAACATACGAAAGTGTCAGAAATATAAAGTACAAATCCGGGGGTGTTTGAAATAATAACCAAAATGAACACCCGAAAAAAACAAACTACTGAAATAACAAAACCACCAACAAACCACTCCACCTAATCCTCGTCCTCGTCACCTGCATCACCTCCCGTGTTGGATGGGCCAACGCCTCCATAACCAGGTGGGTTCCCGTATAGGAACTGTGGGGGCTCCCCGAAGTAGTTCGGGTAGGCGTTCTGAAGCCCCCCGAATATGTACGGGAATCCCGCATGCACCTCCTGGCGCATGAAGTCCTGGTTCGCCCTGATCTGGTCCTGGTTAGCCCTTATCTGCTCTATATGAATCCTTTGCTGCTCCTGGCTAACCTGCATTTGTTGGAACTGCTGGTAAAATTCAGGGTAAGACGGGATGCCCTCAGGCCAATCCTGGTGCTGGTGGTATCCGTGATGCTGTGGTGAATGTGGTGGTGTGTGTGGCTCATGCTGCTCGTGCTGCTCTCCCATCTCCTCGTCCTCATCCTCCTCCTCTGCCAGAGGCAACGGGTCCCAGACCTCGTTGTTCAAACCCTTTAATCGATCCCCGCGATCCGTCTCAGCAATAAGCCCCATGGCTTTCAATGAACGAATATCAACATATAAACCCTCGGTTACAAGAGTGAGACCCTGAAGTACCTCATCAGTCATTAACCCCAAATTGTAGGTGATCTCGGTCACATACTGACCGCCGTGAATCTGACTGCTGGGCGTTCTCCCTGAGTTGTTCACAAAATACTCCGCCATCCTCGCAGCTAGGTTGATGTATACTCCCTCAACCAGCGCATAAAGAAATATCAAATCCGGTGTTGGACAGTTCCCTAAACTGTCCATGCGCCTGCAGATGGTATGGCTGAATATATGATGCATCACTCGATGCAAAGGGTCTCTCAATCGTGAAGCTTTTGACATCCTTGGATCGTATGGGTCACCAACTGCATTTTGAGCCCAAAATGCGGCCCGCGCTTCGTCACTTGGGAAGGTAAACTCATCGGTAAAGAACTCTGAATCCATATCTTCATTTGTGTAGATTCCAAGTCTCCGACCCAATCTTCCCACCTACCAATTATGCCAACGTCTGCCCAATCTGAAATGTACCCTTTCTTTGTAGCAGAAATTGGGGATTTTATACGCTTTGGGCTTCTAGTATGAATAGGTGGCGAAGAATTCTATCGTGAGCTCATGATAGATGGGGCGGTCAATGGCGACCAAACGCGAAAGCGGAATAGTAAGCATGTTTTCCAATCGTTCGCGCTGATTTAGATCTCTCATAGCATCCCAATCTAGCCTCCGGGGGATGCCAAACTGCCCTCGCCTATTCCATAAAGCGTGAAGTTTTGGGATACAAAGGCTTTCTCTCTCGTTATCGGGGTCAAACTGTAAGAAGGGTTGATCCATCTGCACGAGGGAAGATCGTTAAAACAGGAGAAACAGAGAAAATTTTATTTGGAACAGCAGAACACACTGTTATGAAGGTTCTGTCTTGCTGATCTGGGCATGTCGCACGGACGTGCGACCAGACGCACGATCGTGTGTCACCGATAATCAGCATAGGTGGCCGGTGTTTGTCGTATTCGCATGGCGTGCAGTCAACCGCACCACTGTGCATCACCGAGCCAACAAAATATCATCGTGAACATCCGGCACTCAACGACCGTTCCACTGGAGGAACGTTCGTGCGACCACGTTATCTGCAGATTTCAAACCCCTGACCCTGAACAGTCTGATTTTTCCGAAAACTATCAAATTTTTGGCAAACAGGGGCTAGAAATCCGACCGGGTGTTCACGAAACATAACAATCTTGAAGGGAACCCTAAATAGCCTTGAAGAAATCGAGCAAATCTACCCTAGACAAAGATGAAACATGAAATCGACAAGAAAGGACATACCGTGCGAAGAGATCTGTGAAACCGTGTATTTATACTACCAAATGACAAAAATGCCCCTAGCCTCACGCACGGTCGTTCGATGAGTCGCACGGTCGTACATCACCGAACATGGTTCACCCTGGCACGATGATCTCAGAACTGCACCAGGGGTGCGACTCGAGGTGCCGGCCAACCCACAACCGCACGGTCGTGCGATAGGAGGCACGGGCGTGCGACAGCTGCAGATCAGTTTTTTCTGCAGAATGCATTTTCAGCACCTGTTTTGGCCGTTTTTCGCCATTTTTTCAACACGCAAACTGTTTTAACAATATCCCAACATAGAACCTTCGCTCGGCACGTATAAAAACAGTACAAACTAACGGAAACTACCAAACACACCTAAATTACGCTAAAACTACAAAAACATAAAAGTGGACGATTTTACCCCTATAGCGCCAAAGACGTTTTTGCTACATTTTTAATCCACGAGTCAGTAGCGTAGACTCTCCTCCCCACACTTATGATGTGTGCGGGGCGTGGAGTTCGATAACCTCCACCACCGACTCGATCGACCCGGCAACATAAAGCTTCAAGCGGTGCCCATTCACTTTGAAAATAATGTCGTCCGCGTTCTCTATTGCAACAGTCCTATATGGAAATACTTCTTTTACCGTGTATGGTCCTGTCCAACGTGAATGTAATTTTCCTGGAATTAGGCACAACCGAGAGTTGTAAAGAAGAACAAGATCGCCCGCTTGGAATTGTTTGTGGTCCTTCAAGCGTTTATCATGCAATCTCTTTGTGCGCTTTTTATACAACACGGAGCTCTCATAAGCTTATTGTCGTAGCTCCTCCAATTCATGAATCTAAAGAAACCGGGCTTCACCTCCGGTTTTTAAGTCCAGATTTGTGGTTTTTAGAGCCCACATCGCTTTCTGCTCCAACTCCACCGGTAAATGACACGCTTTTCCGTATACAAGCCTAAAGGGAGTAGTCCTAATAGGGGTCTTGAAAGCTGTACGGAAAGCCCACAACGCCTCGTCTAGTTTGTCCGACCAATCCTTGCGGTTTGCACCTACAGACCGCTCAAGGATTCGTTTTAGACCCCGGTTTGTGACCTCCACCTGCCCACTTGTCTGTGGATGATAGGGCGTGGATAAATGGTGATGCACACCGTAGCGGGACAAAGCTTTTTCAAGCTGGGTATTGCAGAAGTGAGTCCCACTGAAAAGCGCTTTTGGAGCGCCGAACCGGGCGAACAAACTTTTCAAAAATCTCACGACCACCCTGGCGTCATTGGTGGGTAAGGCCTGTGCCTCCGCCCACTTTGATACATAGTCAACCGCGACCAGGATGTACTTATTACCTCGTGAGGGGGGAAATGGTCCCATGAAGCCTATCCCCAAAATGTCAAAGACTTCACAAACTTGTATCCGGTTCTGAGGCATCTCATCACGTGCCGATATATTAGCCGCCCTCTAGCAGGCATCGCACGCTCTAACCCAACTCTGCGCATCATGAAAAATAGCCGGCCAATAAAACCCGGAATCCAGCACCTTCTTGGCGGTGAAATTGGCTCCATGGTGGCCTTCGGTAGGTCCCTCGTGACAATGGCGCAGAATATCGGTTGCCTCTTTTCCTGAAACGCATCTTCTGATCACCTGATCAGCACCAACCCTGAATAAGAAAGGATCGTCCCAAATGTAGTGATTGACATCCGAAAAGAATTTCCTCTTTTGTTGGTGAGTCAACCCTTTAATCAGAATCCCGCAAGCAAGATAGTTCGCAAAGTCGGCGAACCAAGGTGACTCATCGCATATCTCAACACTCATCAACGACTCGTGTGGGAAATTGTCATTGATTGAATTGCAATGCGCGTCCTCGATGTCTCCATGCTCCAACCGAGATAGATGGTCAGCCGCTACATTCAACGCACCCTTTTTTTCTTGGATTTCGATATCAAACTCCTGCAGCAACAAGATCCATCTGATTAGATGCGGTTTAGCGTCCTGTTTGCTGAAAAGATATCTGATGGCTGCGTGATCAGTATACACAATGGTTTTTGAAAGCACCAAATACGATCTAAATTTATCAAATGCGAAAACAACCCCCAAGAGCTCTTTTTCAGTCGTGGTGTAGTTCTCCTGAGCGTCGTGAAGAGTCTTGCTCGCATAATAGATCGGGTGAAAGTGCTTTTCTTTCTTTTGACCCAGAACGGCCCCTATAGTGTAATCGCTCGTGTCGCACATAATTTCAAATGGCAGACTCCAGTCAGGTGCAACCAAAATAGGGGCCTCAATCAACTTTTGCTTGAGAAGGTCAAAAACCCTCAAGCAATCATCTCCAAATACGAACGGAGTGTCTTTCTCCAACAAACGAGTCATCTAGCGATTTTTGAGAAATCCTTGATGAATCGCCTATAGAACCCCGCATGACCAAGAAAGCTCTGTATCGTTCTCACAGAGGTGGGAGGCGGAAGTCGTGAAATAACGTCAACTTTAGCTGCATCGACTTCCATACCAGCACGAGAAATCTTATGTCCCAGAACTATACCTTCTTTCACCATAAAGTGGCACTTTTCCCAGTTGAGGACAAGATTCATTTCTTCACACCTCTTCAACATCTTCTTCAAATTTTCCAAACAATGATCGAAGGAATCCACAAATACCGAAAAATCATCCATGAAAACCTCCATAGAATCCTCGATCATATCATGAAAAATTGCAACCATGCATCTCTGGAAGGTCGCCGGTGCATTACACAACCCAAAAGGCATACGCCGGTAGGCGAATGTGCCGAAGGGACAGGTAAAGGTAGTCTTCTCCTGCTCCTCAGGAGCAATAGGAATTTGGAAGTACCCAGAGAACCCGTCCAAGAAACAGTAATACAACTTCCCCGACAGACGTTCCAACATCTGATCGATGAATGGAAGCGGGAAGTGATCCTTACGAGTAGCATCGTTGAGTTTGCGATAATCAATGCAAACTCGCCACCCAGTGACGGTACGGGTAGGAATTAGCTCATTCCTATCATTTGAGACTACAATCATACCACCTTTCTTAGGTACTACCTGCACTAGACTCACCCACACAGAGTCAGATATAGGATATATCATCCCAGCATCCAACAACTTAATCACTTCTTTCTTCACCACGTCTTGCATATTTGGATTTAAACGCCTCTGATGTTGTGCACACGGTTTGTACTCGTCTTCCATCAGAATCTTGTGAGTATAAAAAGAAGGATTGATGCTGTGCACACGGTTTGTACTCGTCTTCCATACTCGAGATGTGGCGGGAGTTCTTTCAACTCCAAAGACAGTGGATCTTCAATCGAAGGTTTTGCTTTCTCTTATTCTACATGGCCAATTTCTAGAAACCGCTCCGGACTCTGGGAACCATCGTCACCAATCTGATAGACTGGCTGCTCGAAATCGTAGCCCTCCTGCGTAATGCCAATCAGGTCCCCACACGACAGACGTGTGTCCGAATCAATCTCGTCAACAATGCCTTGAAAATGAGAGCACACACATGCGTCGACAATGTCGACATAGTAAAGCATGTCATCGTGACTTTGCGGATGTTGCATTGATCTTTTGATATCAAATGTCATGTGCTCGTCATTTACTCGGAGCGTGATTTGGCCAGCTGCCACATCAACAATCGTCCTCGCAGTACTGAGGAACGGGCGTCCAAGTATCAAAGGTACTCTTGAATCTTCGTCCATGTCAAGAATAACAAAATCCACGGGGAAAACAAATTTATCGATTTTAACAAGCATGTTTTCAACAAATCCACGCGGATACTTGATTGAATGGTTTGCCAACCGAATGCTCATTCTAGTGGGGTGACAGCTCACCCAGATCTAGTTTAGTAAAAACCTTATATGGCATAAGGTTGATACTCGCTCCCAATTCAGCCAATGCATGGTTAACAGACATGTTTCCAATCAAACACGGGAGCGTAAACCTACCCGGATCTCCCATTTTCGTGGGCAGACGGTTTTGTAGAACGGCAGAATAGGTTTCATTCATCACCACACATGATATATCCTCGAGCTTCTGTTTATTTGAGAGGATGTCCTTTAGGAATTTTGCATACTTTGGCATCTGGGCCAAGGCTTCAACAAACGGTATATTAATGTGTAGTTGTTTAAACAACTCAAGGAACTTACCATATTGTTCTTCGTTCTTCTGTTTCTTCAGCCTGCCTGGATATGGTACTGCGGGAGTGTAATCTTTGACTGGCTCCTGGACTTGTGCTGTACTTGCTGGGCATAGCCTGGCTTGCACCTCGTTCGGTGTGTCAGTCGGGACCGCTCCAGTGATCGGTGATGAGTCCGATATGACGGGTCCGGTAGTCTTTCCACTCCTGGTCATGATCGCATTCACATGCCCGCCCGGGTTTGGCTCTGTATTGCCCGGAAGACCACCTGGGGGTCTTTTAGACATCATCTGAGCCAGCTGACCAACCTGGTTCTCGATATTCTGAATCGAGCTTTTGTGGCTCCTCATTTCTCCCTTATGGGAAAGAAAACGATCCTCGCTCTGCTGGTATCGTTTTTTTGCCAACTGATTCGCACTCGAGGAGCTTGTAAGAAGGTGAGCCATCATATCCTCCAGCTTGGAACTAGATTGAGGGGCCTGCTGCTGGGAACTACTCCCAGTGCCCTGATCTTGATACGAATATGGACGCTGTTGGTTAGGTTGGTTGTATGGCTGGAACTGCTGACCCTGAACCTGCTGTGGCGCTGGAGCGCGCTAAGTAAATCCCAATGGATTTTGATTGCCTGTATTCGCTCGCCACCCAAAATTTGGGTGATTTCTCCATCCGGGGTTATAGATATTGTTGTATGGATTGTTCTGTGGCCTTACCTGATTACTCACAAAATCTACTTCTTCGTGGCCTTGATACACGACTCCCTGAAAGCATGCACCAGGCTCGTGTGACACTCCACACTGGTCACATCCCGAACCAGCTTGTGCGATCATCTGGGACTTATCGAACTTCGCTGCAAGAGCCAAGATTTGTGCAGTAATGGCCGTGTCATCGTCCACAGCGTGAACTCCTATGCGAGGTGCTGATGATGATGATGTTGCCCGGCCTCTATCTCCTTCACGACGCGAGCTGGATTTCAACGCGCCTTTTTCTATGATATCATACCCTTCATTCGGCGTCTTCGTTCCTAGATCGCCTCCTGCATTCACGTCTAATCGCTCCTGCGTGTTGTAACTAAGCCCTTGATAAAACGTCAAGACCAGCTGTCTCTTGGAGAAGCCATGATGTGAAACATCAATCAACAAATCTTTAAATCTCTCCCAGGCCGCGTGTCACACCCCAACCAATGGCGGAAACATCGGGATGAGACGAAGTGTGAAGATTGCTAGAGACTTCATAACACTATTTTTGTCAATATTTAATAAACCGATTTCATTTCAATAAGTAAATTGTCAACATTCCAAGGAATTCAAATAACAACAAGTTCAAAAGAAATACATAACAATCATAAGAAAAATTGATACATCATTTAAACCTAAACGTCTATATGTGTATCTAGGCATCAACGCTACTTCATTTCATAGCATCATCGTCATCAACCTGTAACATGTTAAAATAAAGTTCAATGCAAAAGCAAAGGCGAGTACACAAGGTTTAAATAGTATAGCATAAGTATAAAGCATTTTACTCGAATCCACATGGTAATTTGTATACAAGGTAACTAGCATGCATAACATTACTTCTAAACCCAAAGTGTCCACTAGTATTTAGCATCCCTCGCCACAAAAGTGACGAGACCGTATAGTATATTGACTTAACAAACCCCCGTCGGGTGGTGTGCTACTCCTATAGCGCTATAATTGTTAAGCGAGGGTATAACATAGTAATGGCATAAAGCATGTATTATCTAGCATAACAAGTAGCATGTGTATCGGATTGAGTTCGCAAAGTAAGTTTAAGTGTGTGCAAGTGTAATTGTTGTCTGGTAACATGTTACAACCCAAAAGTGGTTTAAAATGTAAATGGGTCGAGTGTACTCACAAAATTGCTAAGTCTTCCGATTATCCATGTATTGACGAGTTAATGAGATTAGGAGAATGAATGTGTTTGGTGTTGGGATTTATGCGGTTAAAACACAAGAATATATGTATTCAAAAGTAATCTTCCTTTAACACCAAGTACTTGTTCTTGACACTATGAAACCTCAAGGGTTAATGTTTTCATGAGTAGTATACTCATTAGAATCGTAACAAGTCTTATGTCTTGGATGATGTATTCTAATACTTTGACGAATGAACACAAGTCCACCATCAAGAGTTCGAATAGTAAATATATGTATAAGTATTATAGGTATTATTTAGTCCATTAATCAAGCATGAGGTAGAAGATAAATCTTTATTTAGGTACCTCTATTGTGTCATAGAATTCATGTAGGAGGTAGGAAGAATAAGCTTCCATTTAGGTACCTCTTATGGTTCACCACTACACTTGATGGAATAACATACAAGTAGGGTCATGAACTAATATCAATACAAGAATAAAAAACATCTACACTATGAGAAATCATCAAGGGATGTGGGGATTTTAGATTGGACAACCCAAGTTAGTCCACAATCACACCTTTATCAAGCTTGAAGCTTGAACACCACTTGTGGGTCAAAAACCCTAAACAAAACAGAAAGTTTGTGAGGATTAATCCTCTGATTTTGAATGTCTCAACCTTATTTTTAAGCCTAACTAACCATAGAAGTGGTTATAAGCATAAGGACATAGGTTTGAGATGAGTTAGACTCAAGTTTGAACAAGTTTAGTAAAATTAGATGAAATCAGAAATGAACAGTGAACTTTGGAGCCTTTTTGCCGGAGTTCCATGGACTTATTTACTGTGAAAAACCCATGGAATCGAAGCTAAGGTCAATCCAAGCACATAGGAAAAAGAATGGACTAAATCGGACAAGAAATGAAGAAGTTATGCTCATTTTCGTGAAGAGGTAGCAATCTGTCCGAACTTCAGAACTCAGCTGCGTTTTTGGTTAATTTGGGAGTGATTAGAGTGTTGCAAAAGTGGTAGGGAGGCTGAGATTAAGTTGTATTTATAGGGGAAAGAATTAGGGTTAAGTTGGGTTGGCATTTAATAGTAGTAGTTGGCTGTAAAATAAATAAAATAACCAAGTTGTTGTTGTCTTGGACTTTACGGCCGAAGGCTGTTTAACAGCCAACAATGTCATCCTTCCTTTTTATTTGTTACATTGATACTTATTAGTGGTGCACTATAAATATCATGATATTACAATTGATGGAAAGTTGTTTACTAAAAAAAATTTTTAATGGGGTCACATGGTCCGATTCTAATGCTGCCACCATACATCTTTTTTTTTAATAGTAATATATTGAAAGATACATCAACTAACGTTGATGTTTACTAAAGTTATTGTTATTATTATTATTATTATTTAACCATGTATTTAATAGTTAACAAGCACGTATAAGTTATGAATACCAGTATGTCAGGTATCGGTTGCGTGTATGCATTCGAGATTGGTAACGTATAACCCAAGTATTGCGACACGTATACGTATGTAAAAAAAATAGAATTTTATTACGATCGAAGTCTCGGATTTACAATGGTTTGAAACAAAATACGAAATACAAAAGGGACAAGCTTCCAAAAATAGAAATACAACACACGTTTTCTAGTTAAGAAAAGTTACGAAAAAGCAGGGCGTTACAGTCTCCCCTCCTTTAGGGAATTTCGTCCCGAAATTTATTCAAGAGGAAGACATTGAAAAAGACATTTTGGTTAAAAAGAATGATTGACTAAAATTGAGATTTTGTAGTTTGAGACGTGTTGGGAAGGATATATAAAATCGTTGAGGAATGAAGGGATAGGGTTGTGAAAAGAGTTTGTTCAAAATAAGTTTTGAGACATTAATCAATCATAAGTAAACTGTGTATGTGTGTATAGGCAAAGTGGGCTTAAACAAGTTTAAATAATCCAAATGGAGAGGTATTTTAAAATATGCTATCTAAGATAGAAAACTTTCGTATAAAATGGTATGCATTTTGATGAAAAGTGTGGTCGCTTCGTAGGTTGTAAGAAAGCTTTAAAAGCAAAAGTATTTTAGGTTTCGAGCGTTTAAACCAATTTCTTGTAAACGAGGTTTGTATAAAAACCAAAGAATAACTGGGAACAACGGAGGTATGAGAGTGAACGAACGATCTAGTAGGTGAATGCGAGTACAAGAATAGTTTGAAGGTTGGATATAATGTGATTATGAGTGTTGAGAATGAGGTCTCGTCATGGATAATTGGATATAATGCATTTGTGAGTTATTAAAGTTTGTATTAGGTCTAAAAGGTCTGTAAAACACTGAATTTCTCATGGCATGTCTTACGAAAATTTGGTAACATGGTGAAAACACTTATATATAGGAAGTACCAGCGGCGTATCCACCATGTTTTGACCATGTTACGTTCGTTTCGTATTCGGTGTCGTGTTACGTTCCGTGTCTCATCATACACAGTAGTACACCCTATGGTTCTCATGAGCCAATAACTATAATCCCGTGTGCACCCGCGATTATTTTGATCGTCGCATGATCCGCATAGCCTGTATTAGTTGTGTATGAATCATTGTCTACATAATTTAAAAGTAAAAAAAATGTGTACGTATAAGAATATAGTATATAAGCAAGTCCATTCTTAAGTATGTATAGGACCCACGTAAGCGAATCACTCGGATTACGCTCGCGTACGGGTACGAATGCATGAATCATGAGTATGAACGAAAGTACGAGCATAAGTATAAGTTTAAGTATGAATATGCACGTAAGTATGGGTATCAACATAAAACGTACGAGTAGTATGAGTATACGTATAAGCATGAAACGTATAAATATAAGTATAAGCATAAAACGCATGAGTATAAGTATGAATACGATTCTAATTATAAGCATAAAATGTATTGTTATGAATATGAGTGAGAGTGTGAGTACGAATACTAATGATTACGTATATAGTATTAATTGAAACACAACAAAGTTAAGCATGTAAAAGTCCTCAAAAGGTTGAGCATGTAAATACGAACGATATAAGTGAAATTGTCGCGAGGAAACGACTAAAATGTGTATGATGATATGCATGTATAGTTGTTTAAACGAAACTTTGAGTTTATTGAATCAAATTTAGATTGAGCTTGGTTTGAATGGTAGAATATAGTTTGCATATGTAAGAGGATATAAAGTACTCATTGGTTAAGCATAATGCATTTTGTAATGAATGGAAATGCTACTTTTGTTTTAAAAGAGTTTACGTAATCCGAAGATGGTCGGTCTCCATGAAGTCTTCTTGCCCACGTGTTTTGTAAATTGGAGTAGGAAAAGGGTTTTCAATTAAAAGTAAGTTCGTTTCATCCAAGAAATTATGAATTTAGGAGGTTCTTGTGAAAACGAGGATCCTTATAAAAGAATTTTAGCAAAAGGAATTAGTGATTGTTAAAAGTTCTAACAAATGATTTGTTGATGTTGGTTTGATCCTCCGATTGAGAATGAAAGTCTTTAGTTTGGTGATATATATATCATGAGTGCGTTTTAGTGACTAAGTCGAATATGAAGTTAATGGACAAGAGATTCATTGGACCGATTAAATTGATAGGTAGCATTTCGTAAGGTTTGGAAATTTGTGTAGTAAAACGTTTAAGATATGTTTAAGAATCTCGTGTATATGAGTTAAGTGAAAATAGGTTGTAGGATAGAAAGTACGCTTGATAAAACAATGTATTTTGAAATCGTATACGTATGTATTTTGAATAATGATAAATAATTTAGGTATAAAACATGATCGAGTTTGCATAATAAGATATTTTGAAGAGACGTTTTGGTAACGATCACCTAGGTAAGGGAATCACCCCTAACTCGTTGGTGAGGTCGTTTTAAGAGAAGGGGAGTGGAGTTAATCTTCAAGGTAAGGAAATCACTCCTATCTCGATGATATGTCTCTGCTCGTTGTTACAAAAGCGTAAATAAAATTACGTGAAATCATGCATGCTAATAATGTATAATCGTGTGAAAAGTAAGAGTATGATGTTGCGCAAAAATGAAATCTCGAAAAATTGTTCAAAATTGACAAAAGATCGAAAATTATAAAGCGTAAGCTCGAATAAGACTTGGATTGTTCTAAACGGAACATTGACTAACCAAAGTGGTCGAAATATCTTTTGAAATTGAGAAACATGCTTTGGCCTAATAGGTGGAATACTCTCGCCGATATCTCAGTTAACGGTATTCACCCTTCCAGTTACTACATGTTCCAAATCAATTGAAATTTCGAGACTTGGCGGAATTTATGAAAATCAAGGAGTGGAACTAGTCGACAAGGTTCGGGTTTCACCCCTAACTTGATGATTTCGTATCCTAAGTGTGCTTGGTACTCGTCGGGTCAAAATTTAATTTCAACACTTGACGAGGGTCCACTAAAATTTGAAATTTGAATTTCTCCATCATGGTGAGGATTTCACTCCTAACTTGATGGTGAATTTCATGTAAAAGAAAAGTAGATGGATTGAGAGTCATTCACCAAATTGTGGGTTTCACGCCTATTTTGGTGAAGTCGTCTCGTTTGTGTATTACGAGTGGTTTTGAGTTTAGTATAGACGAATAAAATGTATGAGGAAAAGCGTAGGTTGAAGATTACGCAAACAAGTATAAACATGTCAAGAATGGCACATAAAGGATGACATATTAAAACAAATATTAACACATAATAAAACATGTATTAACACATAAGAATAGCATGTTAAGTATGTTACATAAGGATAAATGGCACATATGTTTAAAAGGCTCAAAGAGAATGTATAAGAAACACATAAAGTGGCATGCATGTAGTTTCAAATAAAACATAAGAAAAAGGCTATAGAATTATAGACTAGGTAAAAAGCATGGCAATTCTACCTAAATCCCTATAGTTATGGCTCTGATACCAATCTGTCACACCCCAACCAATGGCGGAAACATCGGGATGAGACGAAGTGTGAAGATTGCTAGAGACTTCATAACACTATTTGTGTCAATATTTAATAAACCGATTTCATTTCAATAAGTAAATTGTCAACATTACAAGGAATTCAAATAAAAACAGGTTCAAAAGAAATACATAACAATCATAAGCAAAATTGATACATCATTTAAGCCTAAATGTCTATATGTGTATCTAGGCATCAACGCTACTTCATTTCATAGCATCATCGTCATCAACCTGTAACATGTTAAAATAAAGTTCAATGCAAAAGCAAAGGCGAGTACACAAGGTTTAAATAGTATAGCATAAGTATAAAGCATTTTACTCGAATCCACATGGTAATTTGTATACAAGGTAACTAGCATGCATAACATTACGTCTAAACCCAAAGTGTGTACTAGTATTTTGACAACTCGAGTTTCCAAGATTCCATCTTCGCATTAATTGCACGTTAATTGTTTAAGTTGTTGTCTACACGACTTGTTTGCTTTGTAACCGTACATGTTTGTGATATGTTAAAACGTATTGTGATTATTGTGTTATATGTTTAGTGATTTAAACTGGTAACCTGTTTAGAAGTTAGAATCTTAAAATGTTGTACCTTAGTAACCTCGACGAAACAACAACTTATGTTTCACCGCCAACAACTCGACGAAACAAGTATGTTTCGTCATAAACACCACGACGAAACAAGGTGTTTCGCCGGCCCATTGTTACGCCGAAGCCCATTAAGGGCCCAGTACGTTTATACGGGTATTTTTTGCGTGAAACTGTTACACTCGACATTGATCTGGCCAATTAGAAACCCTAGAGCTCTCTCTCCCTATTGACGGTGACTGTGTGTCCTCGAAGCCATCTAAGATCGATCAAATCTTTGTTCCGTTCAACCGGTTAGTGTGTAATATCTCAGATTAATCAAACTGTTAAGTTGCTGTGTAGATAGTTGTTATTATGTTTGGATTCCATTGATTGTTGATGATGATTATTTACGAACCAGTTAATAATTAGGGTTTCTTGGTATTATTGATTTGAATAGATTTTTTATCAATGAGATAGGTTGGCGATAATGATGAATCTGTGAAATTGTATTCGTGCAATGGTCATCATATATGCTATATTGTTTAAGGTTAACATATGAATCTGTTATGATTGAATAATGATTAGAAACAGTAAGGTTGTTTGTGAATTAGGGTACATGCTAGTTGTTATGTGCCATGATGAATTGATATGATAAAGTGGTATCGATGATTGTTGTATGATTGTATGGTTGTTGTATGATGATGATCGGTGGTTAGGGTTTTCTAGGTAATCATCAGTTACACGACGTAACTGATCTAAGGGACGAAACGCCAATCACGATGAAACAGGCACGACGAAACAGGGGAGTTTCGCCGAGGGTAATCACGACGAAACAGAGGGTGTTTCGTCGAAGGGGATTCACGACAAAACAAGTGTGTTTCGTCGAGTTTGAAAACTGCACAGTAACTAAGTTTAATTCTGTTAAGGGTTAACTGGGTTGGGCAGCTGTTGTTAATGATAAGCATGACTCGCATGAACTTGTATAATTGATAAAAGTTATGTGTTAGTTGTTACTTGCATTTACTTGATGATCTTAACTGTTAGTCGAACTTTGCGAATGTCAACTGATTGTATATACGTGCATACCATAGGCCTTGACTGATTAATTGGAACCAAGTAATTAATCAAACCGAGCAAACCAAGGTGAGTTCACACTTCTAAGGCATGGGATTCCCTGTGGGTTGGGATTTGGGAATGGGATTGAATTACTATGACAGAACTTGTACATCTACCACTTCTAGACTACGTACCACCGTCCTCGGATTGGGAAGGACGCCAACGCTAAACCTACGTACTCGCTACGTACCACTGTCCTCGGATTGGGAAGGGCACTTACGTAAAACCTACGTAAACTCATACTTATCACTGTCCTCGGATTGGGAAGGGCACTTACGTAAAGCCTACGTAATCTCATACTTACTACTGTCCTCGGATTGGGAAGGGCACTTACGTAAAACCTACGTAAACTCATACTTATCACTGTCCTCTGATTGGGAAGGACACCTATAGATACAACTAGTCTAGTAATATACAACATGGGAAGCCCCCACTAAATATCGTAAAGGTTTGGTAAACAAGGATATGGGGTAACACATGATTCTGAAACAAACTTACGATTTCTGAAATGAACTCAATAACTGAACAATCAACTGTGAACTCGCTCAACTTTGTTGTTGACTCGTTGTTACATGCCTTGCAGGTCGTTAGGTACTTCTGCAGCTTACACGAGGAGGCGTGATCATTGTGGGATATGGACTGTTATGTCCTACACTTAACATTGAACGTTAAATTATGTTTTAGTTATTTACACATTACTATGCTTCCGCTGATTTCTTAAACATGTTTGGTTTATTTTGAAACACCAATTATATTGGGTTTGGTTTTTATCTACTTAATGGTATTGTTCAATATGATTGGTGGCTTGATCCTGGTCAGTCACGCCTCCAAGCGGTGATACTCCGCATGTGGATTTTGGGGGTGTGACAAATTGGTATCAGAGCCATTGGTTATAGTGAACTTGGTTTTAAAAAGGGGGGAAATTTTGGATAAAACCGGACTATAACCAGAACAGTGCTCAATGATCCACAACGACTCTTCGCTCCACGTGCAAGACCCAACACTATAGGTGATATGATTTATGTTTATATTGCTTACTTGTTAGTTACATAGAACTTTGCTCGTGGTATGCTTAGATGAACGTAACAACCATTGTTTGAAAACACTTGTGTGCTTACTCTCTTCTGTCATCGCACTTTCGTGAACCTTTCTCACTCATGTTTCCTTTGATATGAAGATCATGAGTGGACGCGTTAACCTAACTCAAGCCCAGTTGGCGGCCTTGATCACTGAACAAGTTACTGCAGCACTCGTAGCTGCCCAGGCAGGAGGTATAACCTGCCATCACAACTTACTCTAGGATCTTTAGATCCTACTCTCGTAAATCAACGCTTGTGCTTAATTTTGTTTTACACACACAACAGGTTAGAACGCTCAGCCACCTGTATGCACATTCAAAACGTTCATGGACTGTCGTCCTAGTACTTTCAGTGGCACGGAAGGAGTCGTTGGACTCCTCCACTGGTTCGAGAAGCTCGAATCGGTCTTCGAAATGTGTGAATGCCCTGAGGCTCGTAGGGTGAAGTATGCCACTGGTACTCTCGAAGGCGTTGCGTTGACTTGGTGGAACGCGCAAGTTCAAATGTTAAGGCTGGCAGCTGCTAATGCCACCCCATGGAACGACTTCAAGGAACTGATCAAGCGGGAATACTGTAATCGTGATAACATCCACAAGCTAGAAGTGGAGTTCTTCAACCTGAAGATGACAGGTTCAGAGATAGAGGCGTATATGAAGCGATCCAATGAACTGGCAGTGTTATGTCCAACTATGGTGGATCCTCCCATCAAGCGCATCGAGCGGTACCTCAAAGGCTTAGTACCAGAGATTCAAAGCCATGTGACTGCTGCTAACCTTGCTACCATCCAGGATGTTACTCGTCTTACTCATCGCCTCACAGACCAGGCAGTGGAATAGAACAAGCTGCCCAAGCGTATAGGTGCTACTACTACTACTACTTCTGCTATTCCCAGTGACAACAAACGAAAATGGGATTGAGCCTCCAGCAAGGGTTCGACTACAGTTCAGTCCCAGGCGCAGCAGCGAAAGATTGATGACTACCAGAGTCCTAGTCAGCAATCTTCTGGTAGTCAAGGGCAGGGTGGATACCGAGGAAATCACCCAAAGTGCAACAAATGAAACAAACACCACAGTGGCCAGTGCAACAAGGGACGTTGTCAGAGGTATCTCAAGATGGGTCATGAAGCCAAGGATTGCAGGAGCTCACGACCTGCAAATCAGAATCGTCAGCGGCAACAGCAAGCACCGCAGAATCAGCAACAGCAACAGGGCAACAGGGGATGCTATCAGTGTGGAGCTG
Source organism: Helianthus tuberosus (assembly GCA_030545235.1). NCBI lineage: Eukaryota > Viridiplantae > Streptophyta > Magnoliopsida > Asterales > Asteraceae > Helianthus > Helianthus tuberosus. The sequence goes on along the minus strand of JARYGA010034636.1, from coordinate 20,717 downwards.
AAGGTCACTTCAAGAGACACTGCCCACAGTTAAATCAGAATCAGAATCAGAACCACAACCAAGGGAACGGAAATAACAATGGGGGTAACAACGAGGGAAACAATGGAGACAATGGCGCCCGGGGCCGTGTGTTCGTGATTGGTCAGGGTGATGCTAGGAATGATCCCAACGTCGTGATGGGTAAGTTTCTACTGGATGACTTTTACGTTAATGTTTTATTTGATTCGGGTGCCGATACCAGTTATGTGTCTCTAAAAGTTAGTCAAATGCTTAAACGCACACCAACTCCTTTAAATACCAAGCACATGGTAGAGCTAGCAAACGGTAAAAGTCTTGAAGCCACACACATAGTTAGGGGTTGTAATCTCATCTTAGCTGGTCAAACCTTCTCTATCGACCTCATTCCTATAGTGTTGGGTAGTTTCGACATTGTTATTGGTATGGATTGGTTATCGCAACATCGAGCAGAGATCCTTTGCAAGGAGAAGATCGTCCGCATTCCTCGTTCTGGTAAAGAACCTCTCGAAATTCAAGGCGACAAGAGTGGTGCTGTGGTGGGCATCATCTCCTTTCTTAAGGCCCAGAGGTGTTCGCGGAAGGGCCACACCGCTATTTTAGCACTTGTTACTGACGCATCAACGAAAGAGAAAAGAATAGAGGATATACCAATAGTATGTGATTTTCCTCAAGTGTTCCCTGAAGATTTACCTGGGCTACCGCCTCATCGCCAGGTCGAATTCCAGATCGAGCTAGCTCCTGGAGCAGCGCCCATAGCTCGAGCACCTTATCGCTTAGCTCCAACCGAACTGGAAGAACTGTCCAAACAATTGAAAGAACTCTTGAATAAGGGTTTCATTCGTCCTAGCTCTTCGCCCTGGGGAGCTCCAGTATTACTTGTAAAGAAGAAAGACGGTACCTTCAGGATGTGTATAGATTACCGCGAACTAAACAAGGTGACCGTGAAGAATCGCTATCCTCTTCCACTTATTGATGACTTATTCGACCAGTTGCAAGGGTCGAGCTTCTATTCAAAGATTGATCTGAGGTCAGGCTACCATCAACTGAGAGTCCGGGACGAGGACGTCTCCAAAACAGCATTCAGAACTCGCTACGGCCACTACGAGTTTCTGGTCATGCCATTCGGGTTAACAAACGCACCTGCGGTCTTCATGGATCTTATGAACAGAGTGTGCAAGCCTTACTTGGATAAGTTTGTTATTGTATTCATCGACGACATCCTGATCTACTCTAAGAGTCGAAGTGTGAAGATTGCTAGAGACTTCATAACACTATTTGTGTCAATATTTAATAAACCGATTTCATTTCAATAAGTAAATTGTCAACATTCCAAGGAATTCAAATAACAACAAGTTCAAAAGAAATACATAACAATCATAAGAAAAATTGATACATCATTTAAACCTAAACGTCTATATGTGTATCTAGGCATCAACGCTACTTCATTTCATAGCATCATCGTCATCAACCTGTAACATGTTAAAATAAAGTTCAATGCAAAAGCAAAGGAGAGTACACAAGGTTTAAATAGTATAGCATAAGTATAAAGCATTTTACTCGAATCCACATGGTAATTTGTATACAAGGTAACTAGCATGCATAACATTACTTCTAAACCCAAAGTGTCCACTAGTATTTAGCATCCCTCGCCACAAAAGTGACGAGACCGTATAGTATATTGACTTAACAAACCCCCGTCGGGTGGTGTGCTACTCCTATAGCGCTATAATTGTTAAGCGAGGGTATAACATAGTAATGGCATAAAGCATACAAAAGGGACAAGCTTCCAAAAATAGAAATACAAGACAGGTTTTCTGGTTATGAAAAGTTACGAAAAAGAAGGGCGTTACACCGCGTGCAACGACTCTCCCTCGTCCTGGCGAAAGGTCGCAACCCGGTTCCGTAGCTTGGTTGTTTTCTCAGGTGGAAAATATTTTTGCATAAACAGCTCTGCCAACCCATTCCAGGTCCTGATGGACCCAGCTGGTAGTGACATAAGCCAAGCTCTAGCTTTGTCACGCAACGAGAAAGGAAACAACCTCAACCGAACTGCATCCTCCGAAACACCTGTAATCCTAAATGTCGAACAAATAGCGAGAAAAGCAGCGATATGTCTCCCGGGATCCTGATGCTCACGCCCGTCAAACTGTACTGAATTCTGCACCATGTTAATAATACTAGATCTAATTCAAAGGTCGCTCATCGTCCGCCATGATTGTGTTCCTTGCTGCCCCTGGGCCTCGGCTTCAGCGGGTACCACCTGCTCCTGCTCACCAGCTGCGAGCAGCAGCCCAACCGCACGAGATCTCGCACGAAGACGTCTCCTCAGATCACGCTCCGGTTCATCTGACGGCTCAACAGGATCGGGAGCGGGGGTTGAGGACATCAACCTGCAAACAAAAAATTAACACAATGAATATTTTATTAATATAATAATGCTGTTTTTTTTTTGCTGAAAAGAAACAGAATATTATTTTAAATGGGCTGAAAATTTTATAAAAATCCTAAAATGGGCCCGAAATTTTATAAAAATTAAAGCAAGAAAATAATCGACTCCGCTAATGTAAAAATGATTGTTCAAAGCCGAAAATTCAAAGAATAAATAAATAAATAAATTCGAAACCGAACAAATAAAAGGAACAAAAATTTACAAGTGTACAAAATAATCTAGAAAATGAATAAATTGAATTATAATCAAGAAATATTAACAAATAAATAAACGAATAAATGAATCGGAAAATATTCACAAATATTAACAAGTATATACACCGATAAAACAATGACTCGGGTCGTTCCTAAAGCTCGCCAAATCCCCGGAAACGGCGCCAAAAACTTGGCGTGTGCGCGTATACACATATTTTATAATGAAATTACACACGATTCGGTTTTAAATTTATAAAAGTGATTTATACTTCAGCATCAAAACACACACGAAAGAGGCAAGTGTACCCCGTCATACATGTAGTAAAGTATCGGTAAGAACCAAGTATCGATCCAAGGAAATGGGCGGAGGAATAATACTAGACCTTTGTCATTAAATTAATGGAAGAAAGATAAGTTTTGTGATTTTCTAAAAACTAAAGTAAGCATAAACAAGTACTTATAAAAACATAATAGACTTCAAATATGAAAATAGATAAATAGCCTTGCTTAATACACAACCAAAGCATATCAACTAAGTCGGTTTTGGCACTAGAAACATTCGATCAATTCTCCATTTTCAAGACAATTAGTATCCCTTTCGGGAATCCTAACATGACAATCATTCGGAAAGCTAAAACGATAAACACACTTTAACCACCTAAAATTGTTCTTTAACGTGTAATTGATAAATGTCTATGAAAATCTCTTAAAAATAAGTTAGTCATCCGTTAGGAGTTTTCTAACCTCACTTAAACAAGGAAAGTGACATCGATAAACACAATGCAACCACCGAGACAAGCATAAACTAGATTAAATCACAACCGAGTTCATTTTACAAATCTTGCACAGAAATTCACCAAGAAATCAATTTTGGCCTAAACTACTAACTAAGCTAACAATTCATGGCAAGAATTCATAACAACACCATTTAACCCGTTAGAGTCCTTACGTGACAGAAAGCTTTCTTGATTAATAGTAATTACATTTTATTAAACCACTAACTATTTCTAGTATCATGGTGCACACATTTTAACCAAGCTAAACTAGTTAACCAAGTTCAAAGTTTACTAATACATGATTAATTAAGATTCATTTTTCAACTATCTCAACTAACCAAACATTAATCATCCAACACAATTACTTATAATCAAGAAATCAACAACAATAACAAGGTTGCAAACTAATCATCAAAGATTAACATAGAAAATACTTTCAAGTGTCATTACAAACAAAATTAACATACTAATGGTTATAATTAAGCAAGGGATTGTTGTTTTTTCCCAAAGGCTTACAATAATACAAAGAACATTAATCTAAATGCTTGAAACATTAACAAAATTATGGAAAGATTAGAAAACCAAACCATAAACAAGCACTAGATGAAGAATCTGGATAGTAATGGAGCTAAACGACACAATGTGGCTTGAATCCGGGTCAAAAGCAAAGCCTCCGGAGCCTGTAAAATCGCCTGTGAAGCTCCCAAAATTCCAGAGTTACGAGCAGAATGTTTCTGCATGTTTTTTTATATCTTTTAGCTCTCGCACGGTCGTGCACTTTATTGGCACGACCGTTCACTTTTTGAAATATTGGAGTTACTGTTCACCATACCACATGACATCATCTTATCTTGACCGTCTTCGATCTCGCACGACCGTTCCGTTGGTGGCACGATCGTGTATCTCCGGTATAGAGTTGCACGGACTCTTGAACAAGTAGTGCATTGCCGGGGTTTGGCTGGACATCGGATACGCATGGTCGTTCGTCCAGTTGCAGGGTCGTGCATTTCCGAGAAGGCTTGCACGTCGAATCGCACTGGCTGTGCATCACCGAGAAGAGCTTGATTGCCGGATCTGCACGGTCGTTCCATGAGTCGCATGACCGTGCCAAATGCCCAGGTCAGAATCTTCACAGAATGTTTGCAGCTTTGTCGTTTTGTCTGGAAAGTCCTCGTTTTCACTATCATCTTGTTTGGCATGCTGTTTTAGGCCTGTAAACAAAAGTATACCTGATTAAGTATCCGAATAACGGTTTTACGGCCGAAAACGCATAAAATGGGGATAAAATGGGGGACTAAAATATGTATAAATTAGTGAATATCAATCCGCATGGACCTAGGTTTGGCTATATTCACAGATCAAGACTTAGTACGTATGCACGGATCTAGTGATTGTTAGGTCCATCCGCGCGAGCCAACTTATCCCACATCCGCACGGATCGACCCCTACATCCGCGCGGATCAAGGATCTAAGTGTTGTTTCTTATTCAAAGTTGGTTTAAGTGTTTGTTTGATTGTTTGCAGGTGATTTTCAAGATTCTCGAAATCATGGAAGAGGAGTTTTACAATGCTTTCACATCCGGAATGACACCCACTTCAAAGAACATATCTAATGCTATTTCGGAAAGTTTGAAATATGATAATGTGTACGGAACTAATCAGAGACCACCGAAACTTATGAATATAGAAGATTATAACTGGTGGAAGGACAGATTTATTAATTGGGTGAAAACATATGCTCATGAGTGTTGGTTCTTGTTAGAATTCGGATATAAAAAACCTAAAAATGACAAACAAGAAGAAATTCCACTTGAACACTCAGAAAAGGAAGATAAACAAGTATTCTCTAATGAACAAAGAATAATTGCATTGATACAACAATCGGTTAGAGAAGATGTTATTTGTTTGCTTCAACATGATGAAACGTCAAAATCGATGTGGGAGGCGCTGAAAGTGAAGGCTGAAGGTGGAAAAGAGATCAAGAAAAACAAAATTTCTTTGTTAAAGAAAGAGTTTGATCTGTTCAGCTGCATGAAAGAAGAGAATGTCCGACAAATGATAGAACGTTTCTGTAATTTGAAAATTGAGCTACAAAGGTTTGGCATAAAAAAGGACAGAAAAAAGATCACCGACAAACTGATTGAGGCATTACCTCAAATAGATGATTGGCAAACCTTTGTCATGATTTTGAAAAATGATGTAAAGTTTGACGAGATCACTTTAGACAGTTTGATTGAAAAACTTGAAGGCCATGAAGTGGAACTTAAAAAGCAAAAAAAAAATGACCAGTTCAAATTATCAGCAAATGTAAAACCGTACTATCGTGGAAGCATGCTGATGAACAATCAAACGTCAAAGATTGGTACTAATTTTAGCGCAGAGAACTCCGATGAATCATCAAAAAGCAGGTCTCTGAATTATGACCCTGGTTATCATGCATCTTCAGCATCAAACAGTTAAAAATCAAATGTGGTACAGTGCAACATTGCCCTGAATTTGAACAATTCTCAAAGCATGAATGCTGATGTTGCCAAACAACAAATGGTATTCTTAGCATCGATTCTGGAATCATAGAAAGTCTGGTGGCGGGTAAAATTGGGAACCTGAATATGACAAAGGAAGACTACGACCAGATCGATCCAGAAGAGATGGAACTCATAGATATCAGATGGTGTATGGCAAGTGTAATCAGGAGGGCTCAATGGTTTGTGGAGATTACCGGTAGATCATGTCTTGGAGTTCCTGAAACAAAATTGTGATTTGATAAATCCAAGGTCACTTGTTTCAAGTGCAAGCAGAAAGGACACTTTAAAAGAGAGTGCTCAAACCGAGAAGCAGATGAAAGTGTGAATCCATTCCATGACGATTACTACCAAAAAGCAATCTATCATCGCATCAATGAACACCGCCAAAGATGAATAAAAAACAGATTGGTACAAACTCAAACTGAATCTTCTGAGAATCAGAATGAGACGACAGAAGAAGCTGTGATGCCAAGAAAAATTGAGGTACAAACTCAAACTGAATCTTCTGAGTCGTCAAACAAAGATGAATCAATGGGTAATGATGATGAAATTGATAAACAATCTGAAAAACAAAATGAAACACAGTGCAGGAAATGCTTAGAAACATGTAGTGCCTATACTGAGAAGGAAGAAAAGTTAAAATCTAGAGACGTTGAATTTACCTAAATTGAAAACGTTTTCAAAGAAAAATGTAAAGAAATGTTTGAAAATGAAAATGTTTTGAAACAAAAAGATGAAGAGCTGACACGAAAATGTAAGGTTCTTGAAAAAGAAAATGAGATTTTGAAACAAAAGTGTTCAGCAAACAGTAATGAATGTTTACAAAAAGAAAATAATGTTCAAGAAATGAAAAAAAATATGATATAATGAAAATTTCATATCATACAGCAAAAGAAACATATGAAACTTTGAAAAGTCAAATGAAACGTATTCAAGCTAGACTTACACAATATTCTGAAATGATAAAACTTCTTGAAGCCAAATATAAGGTAAAACAGCTGGTTGTAAATCAATATATTGATGAAGTTGCTGAGCTTAAACGTAAAATGGCTGACGTAGAAAAAGAAAATAATAAATTACATAGTTATCGTGCTTCTTCATACATTCTTGAACGTATTTTCAAAATTAAACCGGATGATAATGATTATGAGAAAAACAAAAAGGGAATAGGTTCAGAATATCATCAGGTTCCACCGCCGTTTGAGAAAAATTTTTACATTCTATGATGACGAGAAGGTGGCAAAAGCTTTCGACATGGTTGAGAAATTGCCTGAAAACATTGACGTAACTTACTCCAAATCTGATGATGTTGGCAATTCAGATGTAGTAAGTAAGGTAGTTGAAAGCGTTTTGAAAGAATAAAATGATTCTACCAAAAATGAAAAATCTGAATCACAGATTGAAGATGAGGAAAGTTTTCATAAGAATTATCTAAAGAATTCAAAATCTGAGAAAATTGCGAATGAAAATCCAATAATTTTGGCACATTATATGGTTGAATTGGACAAATTATTCTCAGATATTGAGTTTCCGTTTCAAAATGTGATTTCGGAAAAGATTGATAAAGTTTTTAAATTGGTAGAAATCAAGAAATTTGAAATTGAAAAAGTTGCCGGTAAAGCGAGCAAGAAAACTTTTTATAACAAACCTAGTAACAAAAAGAAAAACACAAAGGCTGAGTTGGGTTATAAGAAGAAACAAAATCAAAAGAAAATGTCTGAAAAGTCAAAATTTCATAATAAGATGAACTTTGTTCACATAACAAGTTCCGAAGAGGAGAAAAAAATCCGATTTAGTCGACAGACTAATGAGGAATTCTATGCTCAGAAAAAGAAACAACAACAGGTTAAAGATGTTTCGAAGAAAACATGCTTTAAATGTCAACAAGTTGGACATGTTGGTCGTAAATGTCCACAAAATCTGAAGCCTGTTGATGTTGAAAAAGATAAAAAGAAATCTAAGTTTGTGAAACAGAAGTCACCCAACTTTGAGCCAAAACGGATTCGGAAACCAAAGGTTGATACATCAAAGTCAAAACAAATTTGGAAACCAAAGACATCCAAGTTTGAATCAAAACCAATTTGGAAACCAAAGCCTGATTTGTCAAAACAAAACGTTCAAAATAATTCAAGATTTTATCAAACGAATGTTTCAAGAGGACAAATTTGGATGGTCAAGAAACAAAATACTTCTGTTGATGAAAAAACGGAAAATCGACTCAACCAAAAAGGTTGAAGTCAAGAACGAAAAATTTTTTGTAAAAAATGAAAAAGATTTTTCGAAACTCAATGATTCGTATTGTGTCACAATACCCAAGGTCAAACAGGCATGGGTTGCATTATTCAAGTGATTGAATTGGTATATGCGCAGGTGTTCTAGAAGCTAACAGAAAGTCAACAAAAGCAGCGGAGCAGGCTGGCACAGGAGGAGGCAGATTCCTGTGGATGAAAACAGGAAGTTTGGTTTGATAATAATAATAATAAATAAAACATAAATCAAAAAACAAAAGAAAAAAATAGAAAAACATAAAAGATAAAAAACATAAAAAAAAATTGTTTGTTTTTCAATTGTCAAAAATCAAAAATTTTGAAAAAAATGTTGAAGGAATACGCCGAAACTCTCACGGCTGAACAAACATGACAAAACAAGGTGAAAACATTGGTTCAAAATGTTAAAATATCAATGGGTTGTAAATCATGGGGGTGCTTTATACTAAACGAAAAATGTAAAGTAGAAAATGGATGACGAGATGAAGCTATTTACGTCGGTTTGTCAAATTTTCGTTAAAATGTTTTGGATTTTAGGGGGAGTAAAAATTTTGAAAATAAAAAAGCATTTAAAAATTTGAAAAAGTGAAAAAAAACAAAAAGAGTTTTGTGTAAAAAGAGGAAATGATAGTACATCAGTAGACTATCACATCATGCTAAAGAAATGGAAAGTCAAAATGCGATAAACGATCTCACTGATGATATGCCAGTGGGTTTTTACACATGTAGTAGATTGATTTCGAGATATAAACATAAAATCAATAACTTTCTTATCTCGTGGGGAACATCTCTCGGATATATGGACTTAGTACTCCGAAATTTCGTTTGAGAGATTGCCTGATTCTAAGATATTAGGTCTTTATACTTATCGATATCTGGGTATTATACTTGGTCTTCTGATTTTGCGTCAGCAATGGCCTAGACCTCGTATAATGCTTTTGCGCTTGAAACTTTCCCTTTGCGTCAGCAATGGCCTAGACCTCGTATAATGCTTTTGCGCTTAAAACTTTCCCTTTACGTAAAAATTGAGAAAATATCGAAATATATATATCAAGTGCAGTTGTAAAGAAGATTCCTAAGTGGAACACACATTAAGTCGAGCCTTCATCTCTTTGACTGAACGAAAATTCTAACCTGAGCTCTCAAGGCCTCGCACTAACCCAGAGACAGATATCATTTAGGTATATTCACTTGTAAGACTGAATCTAGGGAATCTTGGTGCGGGAGTATATTCTAAGGTGGGACACGCGAATAAGATAAGTTCGTAAGATAATAATCTCGTATCTTTAATCAGTTGAAGTTTGTATGAAAACTTAAGTGGATCAGTATACTGACAATCTAAGTGAATCGTTTAAAACTTAAAGTTTATATAGATCAACGGTGCTAGTGATTTGTCATAAACTGATATGATCCTCTGATGCAAACTCAAACAAAAATATGTGCGTGAATATTTCAATATTTCATTTCATTACAGATAAAATCACAAAAAGATTTTTGGAGTGTTTTAGCATAAACTTTGTAAAAAACACTAAAAAGATTTTGATTCACTTTATGTGTCGACAATCGATGTCTGAAAGCTGAGTTTCAAAATCTAACTATGCTATAAACATGTCTCAGAAAATAAAAAAGTTCATTAATTTGAAACTTGAAGTTTTTAATGAAAAATCTAAAAACAGTTTATGAAATCTCCAAGGTCATTAATTTGGACTTCGTAGATAATCAGATGAATCAAGGTCGTTAGTTTGAACTTGATTATCTGTGAATTTTCAAAAACCCTCCCTGATGCAAAAATTAATTGAAGGTTAAGGATTTTTAAACGTCAAACTATAAAGTTGTTTGATAAGGGGAGAAGAGCCAGGTTATCCTAGAAACTTCAAAAGGTTTGTTAAAGAGCTAGGTTCCTGATCCTAGGGTGATTTAACTGTCAAAATATTTTAGTTTAAAGCCAAGTTATCAATCCTGGAAAGATCTCAGATATTGTTAACTGTCAAATGAATTTTGTGAGAGCCAGGTGTTTGATTCTGAAATTGTCAAATATTCTTACAAATGTTTTGAATTGTCATATGATATTGAGCCAAGTTCAGATCCTGAAAAGCTCAAAGCAAAGGGGAGTCTGTCGAAAGGGGGAGCTGATGAAGCAGGATGTAAAGGGGAGTCTATGGTGCTGAAACTATTAAAGCTTCTTAAAGACTCAGAGTTAATAAAGACAAGTTACGAGATTGACTGCAACAATATTCAAGGGGAGTCTGTGAGTGCATATGTCTATCGCTTCCGTCAATCACGCATCGTAGCTAACAGATGAAACAAGACTGGGTTATGAAGTGAAAAAAACATGTTAGAATATTGTGCACATCCACATGGATAAACATACATGTTGATCCGCACGAATCAAGTCCCTGCGCAGAATTAGGGTTTCTTATAGTTCATCCGCACATGCGCATCCGCAGGTATTTGTTGATCCTCACAAGACTTATAGGTCCGCAATTACTTGATGGTCCTGTGAGTGCACTAATGTCTATCGCCTCCGTCAATCCGAATCATAGCAGAAAACAGTTAAAGACAAGGTTTTATATGTTAGATCTAGGGATAAGTCTAGGAGTGGCAAACTTGTAATTAAGGAGAACTTCCTTAATTCTTTGCCTATAAATAGAAGCTTTAGGGTAAACATTTAGAACTTTTGATATTTTGAAGACTAGAGCTTCTAGAGAGAGAAACTAGCATTCAAGGTGATACAAGGTGTAAACTTTGTATATTATCAATCGAATCACAGTTTATTACGTTCTTGTGTTCGGTCCACACACGTGCACGGATTCCGCACGTCGTACGTGTCGTTTCGCAATCGTTTGGGAGTCAAACACGATCCTACAACGGGTTCACAAGTCCGCACATATAAGTCCATTCGTAGATATATGTTGGTGCGAACCTACTTAGGCTATAAATAGGAGAGTCTTGTTCATTTGTAACTAGAGAACTTTGAGTGATAGAGAGGGGAAACTCTATCAGTTTGATTTCGTGGGTTTGTACTTACAAATCATTAATAGAAATCATCTTATCATTAGTTTGTTCTTGTTCAATCCACACTCGTACTTGGATTCCGCACAAGATACGAGATCTACGCAATCAACGGAGAATTCAAGTGCATCGGAATCGATCCTAACACGCACTATCAATTACTAAATTAAACCTGGATGTATGTTATTCTATACAATAACATTTACAGTTACCTATATAGACACTCCTTATTCAGACATTCTCCGGGAGGGGGAATATTGCTACTTCACCATTGGTAACGATGAAGAGGGGCGGTCATCTTTTCTATTTTTTTTTTTTTGTTATTTTGGTTTGAAATTTAATACATATACAACTGAAAGCACATTCCCGCAGTAAAACGCCATCTGGTGGAGTGGTTGGTGCATTATCCAGCGAAATTATAAGGTGTGAGTTTGAAACTAAGCTAGTGCAAGGTTTTTTTTGGGTCTACATATTTACACACCTTAATGCCTATTTCCACACCTTCCAAGATGCCTTGTATAGAGCTATATGAGGCGTACAGGGTTGCTTTTCCGACCAGCTCTGCACCAAAGCACAATGTCAAATCAGTCACATCAGACGGGGAGTCTAGGTCTGTACGAGGGAAGGATACGAGGCACTAAGACGCTTCGTATAGGCCTATACGAGGCGTCTTAGTGACTGATTTGACTATACGTTTGACAAGTGACTTAAAGCTATACGGGTAGTATAGAGCTATACGAGGCGTCTATGTCTCACATAAAGTGCAAGCTACAGCGCATTCTTTGTCATTCATTCATTCTGCTTCTTTTTGTTCCGTTTTTTTCATTTCATTCATTCTGCTTCTTCGAAAGAATTGGCATTTGTGTTCTTATCATCCCGAAGTGTTGAAATGTCATCATACTGGGACGGCAACTATGTCTTCGGGCAGTATTCTAGCGACAACTGGGTGGCCAAAAGCGTTCCGGTAACAGTTATTAGCTTAAATATTTTAATTAGTTTTTGTTTTAGTTTATTATTTACTAATGATGATACGGTTGTTTATTTTGGATGAGTCTGGCATTCCAGATTCTAATGAGCAAGAGGAGGTTGTGTCTAGTATACAAGGAGAACAAAACAAACCGTTTCTAGATTTGAACAAGCATCCCCCTGTTGATGAAACAGCCCCTGTAGATGACTCATACCATGCTTGTCAAGCAAGTTATCCGACGCAAGAAGGGTATCCGGATTATAGATACGGGTGTGAATACGAAGGAGACGGTGGATACGGAGGAGACGGTGGATACGGAGGAGACGGTGGATACAGTGGATACGGAGGATATGGTGGATATGGTGGTTATGGTGGATATGGTAGATATGGTGGTGAGACACCTCCCATCCAGGACAGTCCGTACTTAAAAAAGCAGGTATTAATTACTATTTTTTATTATTATTTAATTATTTTTATTATTATTATTAGTATTATTATTAGTATTATTATTAATATTATTATTATTAGTATTATTATTATTTATTATTATTATTATTAATATTATTATTTATTTATTTATTTATTAAAATTATTTATTATTATTGTCGATGTTACAGGTTTTCAACTCTTTAGATGAACTAAAGAATCGGATACAAGAAATAGCAAACGCGGATGGTTTCGTTATTGTCACCCGTCGATCAAAGAAAACCGGGGGAAGAACCGGGAGGGTATGGCTTGAATGTGATCGTGGTGGTGAGCACCAGACTACAACAACACTTAGAAAAGCCGGAAGCAAAAAAACTGGTTGCTCGTTTTACCTGCTGGCTGTGCGAAACCACCCGTATGAAACCTGGGAGATTAAAGACGGAAAAATTGAACATAACCACGAACTTTGTGAGGACCTGTCGGCCCACGCGCTTGTTCGAAGGTTTACTCCAAGCGAAATGAAACTGATCGAGCAGCTGACAGCTCAAAACATGGAGTCGCGCAAAATATTTCAAACGATAAGGAAGCAGGACCCCGACATGTTTCATGTTCAGAAAGACGTTCAAAACCTTGTGGCGAAGATTAGAGCCGAACAAATACAAGGATTGACTCCCATGCAGTCACTAGAAAACATACTGATAAACAACGACTTTATTTACGAGACACGGGAGGAACCCGGAACAGAGATCGTAACAGAGATCTTCTTTCTTCATCGGGACTCGAGATGCATGTGGCGTGCATTCCCCCACGTCATGCTGATCGATGCGACATACAAGACAAACATATATAATATGCCCTTTATCCAGATTGTTGGTATGACGCCTACCAACAAATCGTTTATTATCGCGCATGCCGTTGTTAGTAAAGAACGGGGTGATAACTTTGTGTGGGTGCTTGAGAGGGTCAAGTCAATGTTGGATGAATGTATGGAGCCACGTGTGATTTTAACGGATAGAGACCTAGCCCTTATGGGCGCGTGTGCTAAAGTATTTCCAGACGCCTCCAGGCTTCTTTGCAGGTGGCACATAGAACAGAATGTTATGAAGCACTGCAAGGGTGCCTTCACAGACGAAGACTGGAAGAAATTTTTGTCATTCTGTGGGACATTGATTGAGTCTCCATCCATACCCATCTACGAGTACCACTTGCGCAACATGCGAAAGCGACTTGTGGAGTGCAAACGTTCTAGTAAGTTTTTATAATAACATACGACTCACCTATGCAAATTTTATTAAATTATTTTTACTTTTTAGGAGTCTTCAAATACGTGTACGATAACTGGCTAAAAGACTATAAGGAGATGTTCGTCTTTGCGTGGACTGATAAGAGGCGCAACTTTGGTAATTGTACCACAAACAGAGTTGAGAGCCAACACGCCAACTTAAAAAGATACGTCCTAGATAGGAGCTCGCTGGACCGTGTAGTTGGTTGTGTCCGGGATATAGTTGAGACACAGTTCGGTGAAATAAGGAAGACTTTTCGAGAAAGCATCGAAAAAAGAATGACCCACCACAAACACCCGTTGTTTCAATACCTACTTGGAAAAGTATCCCATACAGCCCTTGACTTGTTGAGGGGAGAGGCAAATAGGAAGCTAGATGTCTTGGAGCGCTTTCATTCATCATGTGGTTGCCAAATGTGGCATAGTTGTGGGTTGCCATGTGCTTGTAGGATAGCAAAGTACATGCTTGAAGGTAATAATTGTTAAACGTACAATACTTGTGTGATATATTTCCATTAATCATGTGACTTAAACAATGTTGTTTTTAACTGTGCAGAGCGTCCGATTCAACTCGAAGACATAGACGTCTTCTGGCGAAAACTTAACTTCCAAAGTTGTAAATTGATAGACGATGACGTTGACGTGGTCGAAGAGCTAAATATTGTTATACAACAATTAGAGTCGCACCCCCCAGCTCAGCAAAAAAGCCTGATGTCAAAGATTAAAGCGGTGTTAACTCCAAAGAAATCTACCAAGAAACCACCGGTTGTCCAACAAAATACTCGTTGCCGACCAACAACAAAGAAGGTACAACAAAGGTTGGACGAGGCCTCTCCTATAGATGAAGAATTGAGGACAAGCTCCTTTGGTGATGCAAACACGTGCTTTGAAGGTTCCCGACAAAGTAAGTACGATAAACCTCACCACAGCTCGTACATTCCGTCACAGGCCTCTCAACAGTCGGTTATAAGGTCCCAAAAACCCAAAGCGAGCCTAAGCCGTTCAAAGAGTTCTAAGAAGAAAGAGACACGAGATGCTCACGGTTTTCCTTTAATCATTGGGGACGAGTACGTGGGAATCATCAAACAGTTTAAGTATGCCATTCCGCCAGTGTTCCATCCGTACGTCTCGTGCATACAAGATGTGATGCCGGACGGTCATTGTGGGTTTCGGTCTGTGGTTGTGGGCTTAGGAATGGATCAGAGTTCATGGGGGCTCATTCGAAGGGACCTTGTCCAAGAAATGGATCAAAACGAATCGATCTGGTTCCCAATATTTGATGCATGGGATGAAGGTTATTTTTACACGCATCGTCAGGGCCTAATTTGGGATTCAGTGTCCGGTTGTGGGGACGATCACTGGATGGACTTCCCCTTAGCAGGACTTCTTATTGCACAAACGTAGGGTATCAGTGTGCACCTGTTAACGACAACTATGGGTGCGAGTTCCACTTTCTTCCCGATACTAAGTCCTCCGGCTAATCAACAACCATTATTCATAACGTTTACACATGTTAACGAGAACCACTTCATACATGTTAAGCTGGAAGGGGATTATCCAATGCCACCAGCACACGGGCTATGGTTGACCCACCGAAGACCCCATACGGAACAATGGGAAGATATGTACTTGCCACGTCTAGAAAGGTATACATCGATAATGAATCCTCTGCCAAGATCAAATCATAGTCTTAATTACATCGACAGTGATACGGAAGAATGATTTTTGTAATTGATAGTATTTTTTGTATTAATTCCTATAATTTTCCACAATTTCTATAATTTTTATTATAATTTCTATCATTTTTCTATAATTAGAATTGATTAAAATAGGTTAATAACATTTTTATAAAAAAATTACAAATATACGACTCGTATAGAGCTAGACGCGTCGTATATGATTTATCAAAAGACCATTTTGCCCCTAATATGCCCCCAATCTAGGCTTCTATCAGGGGCTAAAAGGTCATTCTACCTTTACCAGACGCCTCGTATAGATCTATATAGGTCGTCTATTTGAGCGGGTTTTTGAAAATATGAATTTTGAATATTTGAAAATCAAAATTTGAATTTAAAAAAAAAAGGATGATTCGTATAGACCTGTACGTGTAGTCTATAGGGGCGGCAACAATTCTTTTTTTTTTTTTAATTTGAATTTTGAAAATATT
Source organism: Helianthus tuberosus (assembly GCA_030545235.1). NCBI lineage: Eukaryota > Viridiplantae > Streptophyta > Magnoliopsida > Asterales > Asteraceae > Helianthus > Helianthus tuberosus. The sequence continues at coordinate 4,635 of JARYGA010034636.1, read as the reverse complement.
TTATGTTAATTACTAATATACCCCTGAAGGTCCCCAGTATAGGCCTTTAACAGGGGCTTAAAGGTAATTTAACAAGATGGACGACGCGTATAGATCTATACGACCCATACAACTAAGGCGGCAACTTTTACACTTTTTCTTTTTTAATTATTAAAAAAATGTTTATTAAATGACCATTTTGCCCCTGTAAAGCCCCCAGTATAGGCTTTAGTCAGGGGCAAAATGGTAATTAACCATTCCAGAAATATCTTTTTGGATTGGTTAATTACCATTTTGCCCCTGAATAATGCCTATATTGTGGGCTATACAGGGGCAAAATAGTCATTTAATAAAAAGGGTGGACGACGCGTATAGGTCTATACGAGGCGTCTATGCCTCGTATAAGGCTGGGGGGAGCCTAGACGAGGCTGGTTATCACCCCAAACAAAAAAACAAAAATACATACGGAGCACACACCTCTATACTCCTCGGATTAGTATTTCGACCGTATTTTCGAAGATTTGAAGCATCACTGGTACGTATTTCATCCCGTAGTTTAGTATTTTTGCCTCGTTTTTGCCTTTAGACCGTAGGTTTGCCCTGAAATTTGGTTTTTGTTGGGTTTGGGGGTTTGAATCTAAGGTTGAAGATGAAGCAGGTAGAACAGGACGCCGAGTATAGCCCTATACGAGGGCTATACGAGGCTCTGCAACTTTTTTTTTATTAATGTTATTATTATTGTTATTATTATTGATTTTATTATTATTATTATTTATTAATTATTATTATTATTTATTAATTATTATTATTATTATTGTTAATATTATTATTATTGTTATTGTTATTATTTTTTATTTATTAGTATTATTATTGTTATTATTATTATTATTTATTAATTATTATTATTATTAGTATTATTATTGTTATTATTATTATTATTATTTATTTATTTATTATTATTATTATTATTATTTATTATTATTGTTAATATTATTATTATTATTGTTATTGTTATTATTATTTTTTATTAGTATTATTATTATTATTGTTATTATTATTATTTATTAATTATTATTATTATTATTATTATTATTATTATTATTATTATTGTTGTTGTTATTATTATTATTTATTTATTTATTATTGTTTTTATACGTATATGTTATTTATTTGCAGATTGATTATGGAGGGCGATAACATTCAGATAGAGCTTGATGGGGCACCGCCGGGGGGTCAGCCGGTTCAGCCGGTTCAGCCGGTTCAGGAGGGTCCACGACGGAGACGGCGGCCGCCTCTGGATACGCTGCAGGGTTGTCCGTATCTAGAGTTTCCCGATGGCACCGATGCCGCCCGTCATTGCCAGAAGCTTAGGAGGATGCACATTGGATCGCATGCATCGATCGACTGGGATGCGATGGATGGGATTGCTGAGACGGCTAGAGTGCGTCGGTTTATACCTATCGATTCGCCGTGGCATCGTCTTTTTGATTTGGCGCACACGCCGACCTACAGGGAGCTGCTGGTCGAGTTCCTTTCGTCATTCACATTTCACGCTCCTAGGGTCCCAATGTCGCTTCCGTACCCAGATGCTGCCCCTCCGCCTGAGGTTTCTTTCAGGCTCGCTGGCGTTTTGCGTGAGATGACGCTAGCAGAGTTTGCGGTGCATTGTGGTTTATACATGCAGGGGGAGATCGAGACTGAGGTTTACACAACGGGGCTAGTGGTGGTTGACAAACCCACTCTTGTAGGGTTTTGGCATGTGATTGCGGGGGAAAATCATTGGGAGCACGACAAGTCGAAGGGGAGGGTATCGTTTGTTATGGACCCACTGTACAGGTACGTACGTTTATTACGGCAATTATTTTTGTTATGTGCATTGTTTATTAATCTCTGTTTCTGTATTTCGCTAACACTATCTGCAGGTATCTGCACCATTTGCTCGCTACTTCTATTTCAGCGCGCGGCTACAGCCGTGAGTGGTGTACGACCACATATCTTTTTTTTCCTTTATTGTTTGATGTATAGGAGGCCGTGCGCGCTAGCACACGGTCTAGCCCAGTACTACGCCTCCGCCCATCACCGGCAGGAGCGCGGATGTTTGTATGGCGGGGCGTACGTGACCGTCATTGCCCGTTCATTGGGCCTCGTACTGTACCAGGACCCACATCTACAGACGCCGCCAGTCATGCCGACGCGGATGGGCATGCAGTCGCTGTGGGGGATGAAGGTAATCAAGAGGTTCCCCGTTGGCCCGCGGTTTAAAAACCGCAACGGGGGCATATGGACAGATGAGCCCCTACCAGAGCATTTCGATCTCGTTTATCCTCCTGCAGATCCTGCTGATGTAGTGCCCGTGGAGGAGCCTCAGGAGGATGTAGACGGTGCAGCGGTGCCACAGCCACCGCCACCTGCCGGGGCGCCTCAGTTTCCACGTCACGTTATTCCAGGTCATGCCCCAGGAGCTGCGCTACATCCGGATGTACGAGCCAAGCTTGACAGGCTCAACGATTTGGTAGGTTGGCTGGTACGGGCCGAGCAGGATAGACGAGAGAGAGAGGGATTACCCCCGATACCGTTTCCACCAGCTCGAGCACCACATCAACAGCAGCAGCCGCAGCAGCCAGATCCAGATTCGGATTTGGATTTGGATGCATATACCCGTTGTTGTTTTTATTTTTATTATGGATGTACAAACTTATCTTATATATTTTTGTTATGGATGTACAAAGTTATCTTATATATGTCATATTTATGTTTGTTTTCAGTTATTCGGTTACCTAATGATTGTTGTCTTAAATTGAGATAATACGGAAACAAAATATGTTTTGAATATAATACGGAAACAATATATCCCCTGAATATAATACGGAAACAATATTTGAACGAGATAAAATTTTAATCGGAAGAATAAAAAAGTAAAATGTTAAAAACATTATAATATTTAATCGATAATATATTTAACGAGCCGATTTTTAAAATAGTTGATTTTTAAAAAACAAAAACTTTTTTATAGTGTAAAAAACAAAAAAAAAACAAAACTTTTTTTAAAACCAAAAAAAATTTCAACCAAAAAACACATCTTCAAAAACTATCCAAAAAACCATACCAAAACCCACCAAAACACCCCTCATTTCAGCAAAAAAAAAACCCAAGATTAGACGCCTCGTATAGGTCTGTACCCTTCGTATAGGGTTCCTTAAACTTTGTGCCTGACACCCTCTTAGACCCCCTTGAAACAGATATTAGAGGTACACATATGGTAATAAAAAAGTTCAAAAGGTAGATTATTTATGCTTTTTAATGGGCTTATGTACAAAAGACATGAAAATTTCCAATATATTGGATTTAAACCAAAAGACCACATTTTGATTCAAAACCGCTTCTAATTTGTTACACGAAAGATTATCTTGATTGTTTGTGGACAATTGTTGAACAACAAATTCATAAACAAATAATGATAAACAAGTGCTTTTTACATGGTTCTTAACCATTGATTGATTATTGATTAAATGAAAAATAATAAACAGTTGTAAAATTAGGTATTCAATATTTAAATAGCTATATACACATTACTATGATGTGTAGTCGACATAAAATATGTGTCAATATCCTTTAAGTATACTACGACTTTACTTTTTTGCTATCTCTTTCGATTGCTATACCAAGCGCCAATACCGTGTCGATGTCGTCATGAACCAAACCGATACTGTCCACATTCTCGGAGAAACGTATGGTGCAATACTAAGGGAATAATAACCATGCCATTAGGAGTTTGTCACATGGTCCACTAGATTGGTGACATATGGTTTTTTCCTGCCGTGAAGCGCGAAGCAAAAACCAGTTCTACACAAATAACAACTCTAATAACTCATTTCTTATAAATGATCTACATTTATACACTTTGAACTTTTATAGATTAAGTATAATAATAGCTCTTTTTTTATAAAGGATTTACGTTTCATCTCCCGAACTTTAATAAATTATCAGACGGCCCTTGAAGTTTAATAAAGATATCCTCTTTTCTTTTTTAACAAATATATTTTCTTTTATCTTTTTTATAACTTATTATAATTAAGGCAAACTTTGAACTCTAGAAAATTTATTTAATCGTGTTGCTTGTCTATTTTTATCGCCGTCTAGATTAAGGTCTACATATTATATTACTTATTTTTATCGTCGTTTAGATTAAAGCTTCCATAATATATAATAATCCATAGATATATCATGTAAGAATCCTCTTACAACTCCTCCGCAAAGCACGGGCTCGAATACTAGTTGTGAACAGTAATAATTATTATTGGTCTATCGAACTTTAGTTTGGGGCTATAGTGATATTGTTTTCTTTTTCTAATTAACGAGGTGGCGCTACCCGCGCGTTGCGGCGGAAGTTGATTACCAAATAATTCTTTTTGCACGTCTGTGTTCCTGAGGTTTGAAAAAAAAATTCATATTCGTTCAAATCATAAACTCCGTCCAAAAATAGCAATTAACCTTGGGGTAATTTGGTCAGATAACATATAATTTTTTTTACCATTTTCATCCGAAAACTCTTTTAACATCTATCGTTTTGAATTATATGATTATAATACTAACAAAAACAATAATTAACATTATTATATAAAAAAAACACCTTAATTTCCATCTCAATCGGTTCTA
>JARYGA010034635.1:0-27733 GCA_030545235.1 Helianthus tuberosus | reverse complement strand
ACATTACTTTGGTGATACCCGTATTCTTTCATGGCTAGAGTGAACTTTCCAAACCATGCCCGAGGAGATTGTTTTAGCCCGTATAATGACTTTTTCAACCGATATACTTCCCTTTCTTTAAAACCCCCTGAGAAACCTGGAGGTGCTTCCATGTAGACCTCTTTCGTTAGGTCTCCATTGAGGAATGCATTTGTAACATCAAACTGGTGGAGAGGCCATTCCTTATTGGCTGCCACAGAGAAGAGGACTCTGATGTTGTCCATTTTTGCAACCGGAGAGAATGTCTCAGAGTAATCGATCCCATACGTCTGAGTGTAACCCTTGGCTACGAGCCGAGCTTTGTATCTTCCAATGGAACCATCTGGTCTATATTTGATTGAATAAACCCACCGACATCCAACAATTTTCTTTCCTTTAGGAAGAACGCACTTCTCCCAAGTGTTGTTTTTCATAAGAGCACACATCTCCGTTTCCATTGCTTCCTTCCAGTTCTTCTTACCCTGGGCTTCCTTTACGGAACTCGGTATTTGTTCGGAGTATAGTGAGGTAACAAATGCTTTCGCACTGTTAGATAAGTTCCCGTTAACCATATTGGCTGTAGGATACCTTGAATTTATGGTTTCTCTTTCTGGGGAGTACCGTTTTGGAGGAACCCCTCTATTGGCTCTAGGAGGTAAAACGTATGTTCCCGGTGTTGTTCCAGAACTCCCATCATGTTGTTCATTAGATTCGACTTCTCCTTGGACTGCGTTGTTTTGCTCAGCCATCTCCACCTGTTCCATTATCTCGGGACTTTTCTGATTGTTAGTGGTATCTGGATCATATTCAGACACATTTCCAAGGTTTGGAGAGTCACTTACCTCGAACACCAGTCTGGATGATTCTTGGGTGAGACTTTCGACAGGCTTAGTATGTGTGGATGTATGAGATGACTCATTTTCGCTTGCAGATGGAATCCACTTCAACCAGCTCAGTGAGTCTTCATGTTCTATCTCCCATTGACCACTGAGATGGGACTGATAGTAATATTCTGTTTCAAGAAAATCACAGTGGACAGTCATAATCACACGACGTCGTGATGGGTTATAACATCGGTATCCCTTCTGATTCACCCCATAACCAACAAAGACACATTTTTCGGCACATGGATCAAGTTTGGATCGTTCGGTTTTGGGTATATGGGAAAAAACGGTACACCTAAAGACACGAGGTGGTAATGTAAGAGGTGGGGGTAGTTTGGTGAATGTGGATAAGGTATCTAGGGGAGTTTTTAGGTCAAGGGCTTTGGTTGGTAAATGATTAAGAAGATACACAGCTGTGTTTATAGCTTCGGGCCAAAAAGATTTAGGGACTTTGGATTCAAGCATAAGGGCTCGGGCCATTTCTACCAAAATGCCATTTTTTCGCTCAACTACACCATTCTGTTCTGGGTGTTTTGGGCAAGTGGTTTGGTGAATCATTCCCTTCTCTTGAATAAATTGTTTCATGGAGGTATTAACGTACTCCCCTCCATTATCACATCGTAAGATCTGAATGTTGGTTTTGAATTGAGTTTGGACCATGGTGTAAAACAGTCTAAATTTGTCAAAGACTTCAGATTTGTGTTTTAAAAAATATACCCATGTCATCAGGGTACAGTCATCAACAAATAATAGGAAGAAACGAAGATTTTGATCTCCATTCGTTTCAACTGGACCCCAAAAATCGGAATGTATTAGTGAAAAGGGTTCACTGACCCTAGTGTTACTTGGTTTGAAAGGTTTTTTTATGGCTTTTGGCTAAGGCACATGTTTCACAGTCTAAAGTACTGTTTGACGGAAAAAGTTTAGGGAGTAAAAGATGTAGATACCCGGCGGAAGGATGCCCTAATCTCCTATGCCAAAGCCATGCCTCTCTACTCTTTGTTCCGTGAGCAAGCATCGCAGTCCCTGACTGAGTCACCTCATCCACATAGTATAAGCCCTGTCGTTCAGTGCCACGCCCAATTATCTTTCCAGTTCTGATGTCCTGTAAGATACAAAAATGAGGATGCATTAGAACTGTGCAATTGAGTTCCTTTGTAACATGACTTGTTGATAATAATTTGTGTGTTAACGAAGGAACATATAAACAATTTGACAATCTCAGATTGGGAGATATTTCGACAGTTCCTCCTCCCTTTACTGAGGCACTTTCGCCGTTTGCAGTCTTGATATGAGTTCTGTTTGGTTTCTTTGTAGACACGAAGTCTGATGGCTCGTACGTCATCGTATCAGTGGCTCCACAATCAAAAATCCAAGAACTGACTTGATCACCGCTTTTCTGTGTTGTTAAATAGGCTTCCCCACTTGTTGACGGATAGTCCTTCAACAACTCATACTTCCTGGGACTAATCATTTGCAAAACCTTTTTTTTAAATGTTGTCTTAAACAAAAAAAGATTCCAAAAAGAAATGACAAACCCAATCTCCTTCTTCCTTACTTCACGTGCTCTCTCACCCCACCACACTTTTAATTTCCCTTTCTTCTTCACATAAAAAAAAAAAACAGAAAAAAACCCTAGCCCCCAGACTTTCTTCTCTACACAACCCTTCTGCACTTTTAGAGAGAGAGGGAGGAGAATCAGAGAGAGAGACGGAGGTGTGCTGTGGTGGTTGACGCTGGAGATAAGAGGCCGGCGAGTGTTCAGTGGTGGTCGGAGTCGAGCAGCGGAATCGAGCGGCGGAATTGAGCGACTGATTTTTGATTGTGATTCGTGCTCTGGTTTGTTCGTGCTCTGGTTTGAGCGGCGGAATTGAGCGACTGATTTTTGAACAGGTAGGCTTTTGAAATTTTGTTTTTTTTTTTGGGAGTTTGATTTTGAGTTTTGGGAGAGAGGTTTTCTGAATTGGTTTTGTTTTGTGGTTTGAAGGAGAAGGGTTTTCACTGAATGGCTTGGTTTTGTGGTTTGAGCGGATTGATCTCAAGATCGGATGCACTGCTCTGATACCATATCAACAGGTATAGAGATAAAATGATTGTTTTTGATTACTGAGTTCATGCTTGAATACACATACATATGCCCAATATATAGAAAACTGAAAACAAGAATAAAAGGAAAGTTAATAAATGGCTGAGCTGGAGTCTTGGCTGTAAAACAGCTGTGATTAGGCTGGAAAACCTCATAAAAAATCTTCACTTGTTCTCTTCCTTCCGACACCTACAACTTCTCTTCCACCATAACCATGGCTTCCTCTCTCTCCTCCACCTTCTCCCCACCCTCAAACAATGAGTAAGCTCCTGAATAATATTATCAACATTTCAATAATTGTCTCTACGATTTTATTTCTTGCTTTCAAGTTTACAGTAAGTGTGAATTCTAAGGCTCGAAATTCTAAGGAGAAGGAGCCGGAGTAGGAGTCCGAGAAGGAGCCGGAGAAAGAAGTTATTATATCAGTGGATGATGATGAATGCACAAGTGATGATGAAGTTGGGTGGACAACTTACAACTCTTCTAGTCTGATTAACAAGTGATGAACGAAGTTGCAGGTTGGCCATGGTGAAGACTGACTTTTGCAGGTTGGCGCTCTTGTTTGTTTAAATACATGCTTCGGTAGGTGATGGTGGTGGTTGGTTGGTACGTGACCGTGGACCGTGGTGGTTTACGGTGGTGGTTGTGGTGGGTGGAGGTTGGTGGTGCTCGGTGAGGGTGGTGGGAGGTGAGGGTGGTGGTGGTGCTCGGGGTGAAGAAGATGAAGACAGATGAGAGATAAAGAGGAGAGAGAAACATTTCACTGAAAAGTCTTTTTTTTTAGAGGTGATTTTTACAACAGACGGTAAGTCACACCCGCTGAACGCAGGCCCGCCCCACTACCATTCCCGAGGACTATGTTGTCTTAACCGGGCCCACGCCTCGGGGGAAGTGGGAGCTTAATGGCTCTCCCCGAGAAAATTTCCAGCCCCCTGCCACTTGACAGGAGTTGCACCCTCCACACGAGCCGACCGCCTGTTGTGACACGCGACTCGCTGGAGTAAATGCACTGTAGTAGAAAACTCGGGGTGGCTCCCAGGATTCGAACCATTCGGCCCTCCTCCCGTTCATTGCCCTTCCCCCAAAATGTAGGAGGTGGGGATCGAACCTTGGTCTCCATGGGAAACCAAAACTCTTTCCACCACTCCACTACAAGTGGGGGATACTGAAAAAGTCTTGGTAGTGTGCTTTTCAGCAGTGAGAACTTAATGTTTTATTTTATTATCTCAAGAAACACGTAAGATCCATTTTAATATTCATTAATGGGGAATTGGTTTTATTTTATTTTATTATCCAAGACGTTTCGTTGGTCAGAGACGTCAAAGTTTGGTCAGAGACGTCATGATTGATCAGAGACGTCAAAGTTTGTCGGCCACGTGCAGCCCTTTCGTTGGTCAATAGTTGAGACGTTACAGGGGTGTGGTGGCGTCTCAGCAAGACGTTTCGAATGGCTAGTTTGGAAATTTTGACCGGGTCAAGGCGATTCTTGCGATTTCCCCATGAAACAATCTTGCTGTTGCTGTTATATCCAAAAGGAATAATCAAAAAATATTATTCTAAAACCTAACAAAAGAATAAGAACAAATTTATTTTGAAAATCACGGTTTCAGCTCCCAGAGATGCTAATATACACTCAGCCAGCTTGCCAATTCATGAGCCATACAATACACCGTACAAATATTTAGACGGTTGTACGAATACAAGTATACGTGTGTACACCTTTATACAGGCGCATACCATCGATCATGTGGGCCTACCCTATACGAGTATATACCATACCATACAATGTCTTATATAGGTGTATATGGTTATATACAAGCCCTATACATGCGTAGAGTAACATAGAGTGCCCTATGGCCGTATAACATTAAATCAAGAAAGGTTTGATTAAATGGTATATTATCACAAAATGAATAATAATAAAGATTCCGAAAAATACCAGAAATTTCTTAAAAGTTGCATTAAACATTCTATATAAAGACATGTGGTTACACCCCAAAGCAAACACAACAACAAGCTTATAACTACAACTTCTTTTCTATACCTTCACCTTGCATAAAAATGGCATATTATCCCAATAACACAACTGAACTTTCTATGATTGGAAAAGACACATTCGATATCATAGATGATATTTATCCAGTGGGTCGTAGATCCAAACATCCATCAGAAGCGACGGCTCCACTAGCCCGGACAGCACAGCCGGTGCATCACTATCATCAGTACCAGCCCCGACAGGCTTATGTGATTCAGCAGCAAGTATATGATGCCCCGGTAGCTGCCAGAATGACTGGGAGAGTGATAAATTGCAACGAGGCTGCTAAGATGTATGGTGGAACTGTGTTTGTGGATTATCCTAAAAGAAAGCCTGCTCGTAAAGGTTTCTTTTTCTAATAATTTTATATATGTTTATGTGTGTGTGCTTTCTTATGTATGTAAAAGCTAGCTTGTGTGTCAATCTTGGATTCCATCCCTTGTAAATAGTAGGGTTTATGTGGATGTGCCACGATTGTTGAAATCAATCACTGTATGATGTATAATATTAAGAGTGTGCCTATTGGCACACCAAACCCTAGCAAAATTAGGGTTTATCTACGCTGCGTATTGGTCAATACGCAGCGTATAGGGCTGCGTATTGACCAATACGGAGCGTAGATAGACCATAGATCTCAGTGCCTGATTACCAATCATTGCACAGAAAACAATGTCCCATACGCTGGGTATTGGTCAATACGCAGCATATATAAAACTGATGCAAATTTGGGGTCATTTTGGTAGGTTTGAAGTGTCAAGTTTTTGCCAGGTTTGTATACGCTGCGTATTGACCAATACGAAGCGTATAACCAGGGACCTTTTTTGTAAATTTAGGAAACTTCAGGGACGATATTTGTCAGTTTTCAAAAACTTAGGGACCTTTTTGTAAATTTTCGAAAAACCAGGGACCATTTGTGTAAATTTACGAAATATCAGGGACCATTTTTGTAAATATATCAAAAAAGCAGGGACCATTTGTGTAAATTTAAGAAATCTCAGGATAAAAAAAGGGGAAAAAGGGGGTCTTCATTTAAGAACCGGCCCTTGCAAGACTCGAACTCATGACCTCTCGTTTAGAACCGCAACGCCTTAACCAGTTTATCCTCTGTCCAGAGCTGTTAGAATATGAAACTTAATTTTTATATGTAGTAGGTATACTATACGCTGCGTAGTGACCTATACGTAGCGTATATGGACACTTTATATACGCTGCGTATAGGTCAATACGCAGCGTATTTGAAGACTTATATACGCTGCGTATAGGTCAATACGCAGCGTATATAACCTTCTGAATTTTAATTGCACACAGAACCTGTTAAATAACCTGTTATATTCCAGAACCTGTTAAATAACCTGATATATTCCAGAACCATATCGATACAACAAAACATGTTATATAACCTGCCATAATTTTATATGTACACCACAATATAAAAGTTTGTGCATACATAACAAAATGATATATACAAGAGTTTGATATATACAATAAAAGTTTGTGAATACATAACAAAATGATAAAATACTACTACTGTTGCTCCTGCTGCTGATGCTGATCCCATTCCGCATCCGTAATGAAGGGTAGTGGAGGTAACCCGTCATGCTGTCGCTGCTGCTGCAGCGCCGCAGCCACCCACTCCAACAGATAATTGTTTCTTTCAGATAACCGAAGTTGCCGCTGATATGATGGGTCAGCACCGGGCCAAACATGGCGTGGGAACTGAGGCGCCCCTGGTGGTCCACGCGGCGGTGGTGGCTGCGGAATGACGACGGCCGGCTCATACGGCTCCGGCGGCTCCGGATCTTGCGGGGGATAATACGGAGGGAACTCCGCCGGCAGCTGTTCAAGCTGATATTGCGTGCCGTCCTTTTTCTTAAACCGCTTCCCGTCTGGGAAGTCTTTGGTAACGTGCATTCCGGATATAACATTCTTCCCCATCCGCTTCGGCTGTGCCGGCGGACCTACATTGTCGCGGTCAGTCTCCGGATGATAGCCCAACGAAAGGGCTATCCTAGTCACGTAGGCTCCGCCGAATAACAATCCGCGCTCCTGTCGATGATGCGCGGAGGCGAAGTATTGCGCCAACCCGTGGGCGAGAGCGCACGGCCTCTTGTATAAGAGGCAATATAAGAAAAATAAATCGCCACTGGTGCACCACTCCTTGCTTTTGTTTCGAGCAGTGATCGAAGTGGAAATCATTTTGTGTAAATACCTGCACAAAAGGAAACCAGTCAGTAAATAATAATCAGACGACATCGACTAAGATCGGGAATACTTTAGAAGCCTGGTTGGATGTGAAAGTGGCATAGAAGCCTGGTTGCGTTCGGGAATACTTTAGAACACGCTTTAATTAGGGCAAGCTCCCTATCCGTGACTATCACATGTGGCATCATACATTCATGCAATATTGACTTGATCCGCTCAAGCACCCACACGTAGTTACCCCTTCGTTCTTTACAAATAACGGCATGTGCTATACAAAAAGACTTCGCGGTCGACGTCATACCCACAACCTGGACAAATGGCATGTTGTAGAGGTTTGTTTTGTAGGTCGCGTCGATCAACATCACGTGCGGGAATGCACGCCACATAGTGATTGAATAAGGATGAACAAAGAAAATCTCTGTTACGACATCTGTTTTGGGTTCCTGTCGGGTGTCGTAAATGAATCGGTGGTCATGCAGCAGGCTTTCCAGTGCCTGAATAGGATTCTTTCCGTCCGTTATTGTCGCTCTAATTTTTTGTACCGCATTTTGCACGTCTTTCTGAACGTGCAGGCTGTCGGGGAACTGCTTTCTTAGGGTTTGAAATATGATACGTGGCTCCATGTTTTGAGCAGTTAGCTGCTCCACTAGCTTGTATTCGGCTTTAGTAAATCTACGCACAAAAGCGTGGCCCAACAGACTCGTCGTAGGTTCATGGTTATGGTTCGCACAGTCCACTTTTAACTCCCACGTGTCATTCGTCACGTCCCGGATGGCGAGTAATGAAAATGGGCAACCGATTTTTTTGCTACCAGCTTTCCTAACTGTTGCTTTACTACGGTGCTCACCACTACGGTCGCACACAAGCCATACCATCCCAGTAGTACCGCCAATATTTTTTGATCGGCGGGTAACAATTACGTAACCACACTCCTTTCCCGTTTCTTGTACCCAATTCTTCAAATCAGTTAGAGACATGAAACGCTAAAAAAAAGTTACGTTAATAATAATAATAATAATAATAATAATAATAATAATAATAATAATAATAATAACAATAATAATAATAACAATAATAACAATAATAACAATAACAATAATAACAATAATAATAATAACAATAATAACAATAATAACAATAATAATAATAACAATAATAACAATAATAATAATAATGTGATACCTCCTTTATTTGAAACGGATTGCCCGGGGTAGATGGTTCATAAAGTGATGTATCGTATCCACTGTATCCACCTTCACCCACGTATCCACTGTAACCACCTTCACCCCCATATCTATCGTATCCACTGTATCCACCTTCACCCACGTATCCACTGTAACCACCTTCACCCCCATATCTATCGTATCCACTGTGTCCACCTTCACCCACGTATCCACTGTAACCACCTTCACCCCCATATCTATCGTATCCACTGTGTCCACCTTCACCCACGTATCCACTGTAACCACCTTCACCCCCATATCCACTGTAACCACCATCACCCCCGTATCCACCTTCACCACCGTATCCACTGTAACTTCCGTATCCACCTTCATCCCCGTATACCCCGTAACCCGGATACGATTGCTGCATCGGGTAATATGGTTCATCAACAGGTGCATTCTCAGCACCGTATCCACTTTGTTGCACGTACGGAGATTCATACCCGTATCCGTAATCTGGATACACTTGATGCGCCGGGTAATTTGGTTCATCAACAGGTGGAGTGGGAGTCTTGTTCAAGTCTGGCAACTGTGTTTTTTGATCAACAGGGACTCCAGACACAACCTCCTCCTCCTCGTTGGCAGCATTTGCTCCCCATATGTCGTTAGAATAGCGATTACCGAAATAATTATCGTTCCAAAATGATGACATTTTAACAAGATTGAACAAAAAACAGAATAAATGATGTGTAAATTGCTTACTGAAGAAGAAGATGAAAAAGAAAGCAGTAGGCAGTGAATTCGAATTGTGAACAGATGGATAAATAGACTTTCACGTGACAGTTCAATAGGCAGCGTATTGCCCTCTACTCCCCGTATTACTTTATTCACGTGCCTGGACAACATCGTATCGATGTCAAATCAGTCTGACATACGCTGCATATTGACCACTACGCAGCGTATAGGGTTACATCTATATGATGCGTATTGATCACTACGGACCCTATGTCAGACTGATTTGACCATGGTACTAGGTTTGACTGTCTGGTTGTGTTCCTACCATTAACATACGCTGCGTATTGATCAATACGCAACGTATAACCTAACTAGTGTATATATGTAATTAAGTTTCATATTCTAACAGCTCTGGACAGAGGATAAACTGGTTAAGGCGTTGCGGTTCTAAACGAGAGGTCATGAGTTCGAGTCTTGCAAGGGCCGGTTCTTAAATGAAGACCCCCTTTTACCTCTTTTTTGATATTTTTACAAAAATGGTCCCTGAGATTTCGTAAATTTATACAAATGGTCCCTGGTTTTTCGAAAATTTACAAAAAGGTCCCTAAAGTTTCGAAAACTGACAAATATGGTCCCTGAAGTTTCATAAATTTACAAAACTGGTCCCTGTTTATAAGCTACGTATTGCTCAATACGCAGCTTATATAAACCTGGGAAAAATATTACACTTCAAACCTACCTAAATGACCCCAAATTTGCATCAGTTTTATATACGCTGCGTATTGACCAATACGCAGCGTATAGAAACTTTGTTTTCTGTGCAATGACTGGTAATCAGGCACTGAGATCTATGGTCTATATACGCTGCGTATTGACCAATACGCAGCATATAGGGTTAACCCTATACGCTGCGTATTGGTCAATACGCAGCGTATATAAACCCTAAGTGTGCAGATAGGCAAAGCGAGTGTCTAGATAGTGAGAGCCAATATTAATGGTGGGTTGTATTAACGTGTTCCTCTTCTCCTTTTCCCGGATATATCAAGGGTTTTTTTTTTTTTTTTTTTTTTGGGGGGGGGGTGGGGGTGTCATTACTTATATCTTGTTCATGCATTAAACTGATCTAAATTATTAGTTTGTAGTCCAGATATATAGATAATTAGGCAAGATCAAATTAGATGATTTTGATAGAATAGAATAATACAAGAGTACGAAGGAGGGAAGGTTAAGACCACAAGTAATGACTAATGAGCAATCTGAAGAAAATTACTATGAACAAAGGTCCTAGTTCCTAATAAAAAAAAGTTTTTCATGGTGTATAAAAGAGACAACAAAACTTAGGGCAGCAGTTGATTTCTAATAAGTTCCTTTTTTAATTCATTTTGAAGTTAAATGGTTAGTCAAGGTTTAGAGAATATAAATACAAAATGTTCTTGGATAATTTGAATAATTACAAAACCAATAAAACCGATCATCATTCTTACTATTGGAAGCTCTTTACCGGTCATTCGTTATCGTCGTGAGGCTCTTTACCACTCACTCACCATTACCCCTAAATCTCAAGATGGAGATCGACCAACGCCTTCTTCAAGATTGAGATGATACGTGCCGAAATCCCACGTTTCCATCATCTCCATGTTTCCCTATTTATTGCATTAAATTAGGAATAGTAATAGGTCCATGTTTTCATTAGAGTTAGTTATCTGTCCATTTCCTTCATGTTTGTAAGCCTATATAAAGCATTCTTGTCTTTTGAGCTTGATCCACTCAACGGATTATCTATCAACCGATTGGTTTATATCAGGAGACCACCATCGTTCTTCAAGACGAGGAAAATGAACAGATGAAGGAAGATGAACCAATAACGAGGAAGATGAACAAATGAAGTTGTGTTGAAGATGCAAACAGGGATTTGAATCAAAAGGGATTATCATATGAGTAATTTCAAGTCTCATTTCCATATTTAAACAGGGATGTCTCTCTCTCTTTTTCTTTTTTTTGCATACAGGGAAGATGAACCAATTAACGATGAGTAAGACTTAATTTTGTTTGCAGGAAACCCTGAGATTCGAATAGGGCCAAACTACCTGCACACCTTGGTTGGCTATCTACACATTTAGGGTTTACTTCTATACGCTGCGTATAGAGCTATACTCAGCGTATATAAACCATGGATTTCAGAGTCTTATCAGCAATCATTGCACAGAAAACAAGGGTTTATATACGCTGCATATAAAGCTATACTCAGCGTATATAACCCATCAATTTTTTTTTGATGTGTTTGTGGTATAAATTCTCACCCGGTTCCAACGTTAAATCGCTTAAAATATGTAATCGTTAATGTTATACAAATAATATTATATAATGTTAAGTTGTTTTGGAAAACGTATATACGGTTCGAATATACTACACTGTACGATACGATAGGATATTATACGATACGATATAACGCCCGTATAGGCCTATAGGTGTAGTATATGTCCCGTATAGGCCTATTGGCCTATACGATACGATGCAACACGATACGTACGATACGATGCGAGACTTATACTATACAGTATACGATACAATGCAACACGATACGATACTATAGGATACCATACAACACTTATATAAGCCTATAGATGTAGTATAGGTCCCTTATAGGCCTATAGGTGTGGTTTAGGTCCCGTGTAGGCCTATAGGCATATACAAGGCCTGCATGGAACCTATACGAGACTTATACTATACACTATACGATACGATGCAACACGATACTATACTATACGATACGATATAACACCCGTATAGGCCTATAGGTGTGGTTTATGTCCTGTATAGGCCTATTGGTGTGGTTTAGGTCCAGTGTAGGCCTATAGGCATATACATGACCTATATGAGACTTATACGCGGCTTATACGAGACTTATACTATACCCTATAGGCCTATACGGATGTTATATCGTATTATATAGTATCGTATCGTATCGTATCGTATAGTGTTGTATAAGTCTCGTATAGGTTTCCTATAGGTCTTTGTATATGCATATAGGCCTTTACGGGACCTAAACCACACCTATAGGCCTATACGGGTGTTATATCGTATCGTATAGTGTAGTATAAGTCTCGTATAGGTTTCCTATAGGTCTTGTATATGCATATAGTCCTATACGAGACCTAAACCACACCTATAGGCCTATACGGGTGTAAAATCGTATCGTATCGTATAGTGTAGTATAAGTCTCGTATAGGTTTCCTATAGGTCATGTACATGCATATAGGCCTATACGGGACCTAAACCACACCTATAGGCCTATACGGGTGTTATATCGTATCGTATAGTATCGTATCGTATCGTATAGTGTAGTATAAGTCTCGTATAGGTTTCCTGTAGGTCTTGTATATGCATATAGGCCTATACGGGACCTAAACCATACCTATAGGCCTATACGGGTGTTATATCGTATCGTATAGTATCGTATCGTATCGTATCGTATAGTATCGTATCGTATCGTATAGTGTAGTATAAGTCTCGTATATGTTTCCTATAGGTCTTGTATATGCATATAGGCCTATACGGGACATATACTATGCTATACGATACGATATCACACTTATAGGTTTATACGAGGTCAATACGTGACATATACTACTCTATACGATACGATATCACACTTATAGGCTTATACGAGGTCAATACGTGACATATACTACGCTATACGATACGATATTACACTTATAGGCTTATACGCTGTCATAATATTTGTATTATTTTTAATTTTTATAATTTATATTTGTATTATTTACCAATAATATTGTTTTTTTTATAAATAAACATGGAAATACCCCAAAACACACACAATTATTATTTTTTTTATAAATAAACAAAGGAATACACAAAAAAAAAAATACAAAAATGGAGCTTTATATACGCTGCATATAGATCCCTAAGCAGCGTATGAAACAAAAATGACACAATTACCCTTGTATTTGGCTTCGTATAGCCTCAACACAAGGGTATAAAGGACATTTTCTGACCTTTATATATGCTGCGTATACTCTATACGCAGCGTATATAAACCTTGTGAAAAACTGATGCTTCAAACCCACAAAAAGGACCCCAAAAATTCAGATGGTTTGTATATGCTGCGTATAGCTCAATACGCAGAATATACAAACCATCTGAATTTTTGGGGTCATTTTGGTGGGTTTGAAGCATCGGTTTTTCACAAGGTTTATATACGCTGCGTAAAGAGCTATACCCTTGTTTTCTTTGCAATGATTGCTGATCAGGCACTGAGAATCAGGGTTTACCTACGCTGAGTATAGGTCTATACGCAACGTATTGGTGTAACCCTATACGCAACGTAGGTAAACCCTGATTCAACTAGGGTTTGGTGTGCCAATAGGCACACCCTTTGAATATTGGTTGTTGCAATTATCATATGATTCATCTCAAGTTTTATTTTCAAAATCTTGTTGTTGTGAATTAAAAAGGAATTTGAATCAACGGACGTCTCGTCGGAGCTCAGTATTTTTTCTTGTGACTAGACTTTAGATGCGGTTTGAATGTTTTGACGCGGTTTTAGAAGCCACCACATCTAAAATCGTCCGTAGTGGTTAATGCCCTTTTAAGGGGCGTTTTTCATCACATCAGCATTATAATGCTCCGTTTAATGGTCAAGGTCCCCTTAATGTCCTTTCATTTATTACTTTTCATGTTTTTTCTCCTCGCTAAACATTATTTTAGAAATGTCTCTCTTTCTTCATGCCCCTATAATGTCCATAGAGGATGGTTTCAGGGCCTTATCAAACCATTTCACACCCTTATAATACCCATTACGCATGGCCTAAAAAGGAAGTCATTTTTAACATCTATAGCTTATGAAATGCGTCTCTAAATGGATTTCACCGTGTTTACTGTTTAATGAGTATTTATATACTAGTTGACATAAAATTCATTCGTCTATTGTCTATTCATCTAATTATAATATCTAGATGACATAAAATTTATTCTCCAAGGGGTTTATCAAACTCCATAAAACTATCCTCATGCATACAAAAGAAGAGGATAAAATCTTACGAGAAAAGTCCTTCAAAAGGATAACCGAAAGTCCCACGATACAGAACCAAAACATATATAAGTTAAAGTAAAAAAACTACAACATGAAAGTAAAGGATAAAACCCTACAAATGGAGTCAGGGGAGAGCCAGTGAGCTCCCAACCCCGGATGGTAACACCATCCCCCAAATTTAGGGTAAAGAATTCACCGTAAAATGGGGAGCTTTCACTAATTTTTGGGGAAGATCGGAAACCATTTCAAATTAAAATAATCAATGTTTTAAATATAATTTTAATTATATTAAAATTTTTTAAATAAACTTTTTAAAAATTTTAATTTTTTAAACCGTAATGTATATTAAAATAATTTTGTTTTGGGGAATTCTAGGAAAACTTAGACAACACCGTGTATTTTGAGAAAGATTGGAAAATGGGAAAAAGCTAATGTCACTTTGTTGTTGCACACGGGGAAGTTTAGGGAGTCTGGGACGACTCCCGCCAACTTTAAATATGCCGGGAGAAGATACGTCACCAATTCGTAAAATGATTGATAGGGCATCTTTCAACTACAATTGGAGAAGGAATAATGAGTAAATTATAAGATTGGAAAGATATATATACATATATATATATAAAATAACCACTCACCGATATCTGAGAAATTATTCCTTTAGGGTTAGTTTGAATTTCATTTAAAGAAAAGTTCTATCGATACTTTTCTTAAAAAAAATCTACCGTATTTTAAAAGATGCTTGGATAATGAAAACAATGGTTATGGAGAATAGGTGCAATAGGGAATATATGGTAATAGAATTATTATTTTAGAATTTATCTTTTAATGTGCAAATTAAGAGAATAATAGAATTTTTAATAACTTTGTTGGTGCAAGTGTTTAGTTATAAAATATATAATTTTATATAACACCACTCAAAGTTGCAATGTTTTAAGAACAAAACTAGATGATAAATCGGCCAGTTTACTTCTTCGTTGGTCCAAATAGATTTAAGGATCAGAATGGGGTGTTTAATTTTGGATATCCAGAAATTTGGGATTGTTCATTTCAGTTTCAAATTAAGAACATTAAAATGTTGGATTTAATCCTAAGTGTTTTGTTCAAAAATCTGAACAATGATAATGTAACCAAATCTGTAAAGTGAGGTAGAGCACTTGAGTAATGAACGATGATGAAATGAATGTTAGATGAATAAGAAAATCATGTACAGAGATTTATACGAGGAAAAGCACTTGATCACTAGCAAATCGCCGACGCAAAAACCTCGGGTAGTGAAAACTATCATTACCAACTATATTGTACAATTAAAAGAGTTCACAACTTCGGATGTTGATCAAGCGTATTACAACTGATTGCTAAGAGTGTTGTGTGTTTATGGTTCGTAATGTGTGTATACGAAATGTGTATTTTTCTACTAACACTTGATCAACCCCTTTTTAATAATACTAACAACTAAGTCCGATAATCATGCAAGACCACGTCCACTGCCATGACCGTTTATGGAAATAGCACGTGCAGTATTTTGAAGGAATCATCCCCGAGATTCCAGCTAAGACTCAATCCACTTCGTTGATAACCTACACATGAATATTAACAAACATCGAGAACAATTGTTAGAAACTATAAGTAATAATAAGGATCCTTGATCCATTGAGTCCCTTCACTATCCGCTAAGTATAACTGATCTAGGAAACAACTCAGAAAATTGGATCTATAATTATAAAAATCTATGCCTTAAAAATGTTATAAAAATCGAAAAACCGAACTCGCGTAACGTAATTTAATTTGCAAAATGAATAAAATAATCATTTTATGTCTGTCGCGCTCCGCGACAGACTGAAAAGAAACCTTTCGCGGGACCAGAGAGGCATGTAACTTTCCGGTCACGTTTGATGACACGTGTCGTCCACGTGTCACACCTACACCGGTGACTAGTCAAACCTAAGCTCTAGCTAGAGGGTCTCGCGGGCCGCGAGAGGATTAGCTTGGGGTTGTCGCGGGGCGCAAGAGAGTAAAAAATTTCGTATAAATAGAGCTTCAGTCTGCAGTTTCAAATCACTCAACTTCTTTTCTTTCTCTCTATATTAAGCACGAAATTATACCCCTAAAATCACGAAGCTCTACCCCATTGTAAGTGTTTTAACCCCTGATCACTGATTCGATACCCTGTCCGATCGATCTTGAACGCAGCAACGGATGCCAAAGCGCTGCCTGATAAAAGCTATGCTTTGTAAACTACGTTGGGATTCTGATCTCGTGATGTATTGATAAAGTTGAATTGGGTTATTATACTAACACGCATGCATTGTATATTTTTATTCGGAACTCAGGAAAATCATCAGAAAATATTATCAAGAAGCTTATAGTAAAACCTAAGTTTACAAAGTGAGTCATTATTCTTTTTCTCACATTATTGTGAGTCATTCTTCTTTTCATCAACTTACTTTACAAAACCTTAAATGTTTTTCAGTTATACTTACTGTTGGGGATAGATTTTTCATAACTAAGGATCACGGATCCTCAAGTGCAGCCAGGATCACGGATCCTCAATTCTATTTGAATTAAGGATCCTCAGAAGACGTTGCAGGATTAAGGATCCAGGATCCTCATTGTTATCCTAACACTAATAGTTGTTTCCATTATATTTAAGCTTGTTTTGCAGGAAGGAACGAGTAGGACTTGGTCTAGCCGATATTCTTGGGGAATATGCTATCAATATTCTGCACGTGCATAGCTTAGTGCCCGTTATGGAATTCGTGGGTAGCTAGCACCATTTGCGGGATGTTAGTTATTTAGTTTATTTCTATTTTTAAAAAGGGGGTAACAAGCTTGAGTTAGAACAATTAGAAACACACACACTCTCGCAAGCTCTCTGCAACTTATTGGCGATTTCATACATTTTGCACACTAGTGATCCTTGTAACAAGGTTGTTATCATCCCGAGTTGTAACGATCATTTGTTCAATTATAGTTGGTGATCGGTAGTTTCCATCACCCGAGGTTTTTTATGCCGGAGATCATACATTGATCAAGGGCTTTTTCCTCGTATAAATCCTTGTGTCACTTGTTCATTTCATTTGCAAGTTGTTCATACATTTGTACTTTGATTCAAGCATCATACCTCACAAAAGAAGATTTGGTTGCATTATCCTAGTCTGATTTTTTGACCAAAACAGTTTGGCGCCCACCGTGGGGCAATTGGTGCTTCAATTCTGAAAGATTTTATTCATTGTGATCATTTCGGTTCACCACCTTCAACCATATGGCTTCTTCAGCAAAGAACACTTCAAGCTCTATGCCGGTAGTCATTTCTTCACAGGGCGTTCCACCTTTGCCTCTACCACGTTTTGGACCTCAGAAGAATGCTGAGAATCCTGCGAAGAAACCGACCCCCATTTTCTCAAAACCACCAACTTCTGTTGTTTCTTCTAGCCCTACTAACAGTGATCTTTATTCTTTGATTGTGCAGATGAAGGGTTACATGCAACAACAGGACAAAACCAACGAAAGGATCCTCCAGGAGATTGATGATATCAAGAAATTGAAGAGATCAGCGGAGGATCACTCTCCTTTGATGCCGAGGTAGCTGAATTTCGACACTCCGATCATAACTTCCCAGCATTCTGCAGCTCCAGATGTTCAATACCAGGGTGGATCAACAGGAATGCGTTCTGGATCATCGGTAATGTCTTTGGCTATCCTCTTTCCAGCCTTCAGGATCTTCATTTCAGCATCAGGGATTCTTCACCAGTTTATGAGGATACATGGGGACGCAGTCAATTCAAGGATCCTCTCAGGTTCAAGGATCCTCTCAAGTTTAGGGATCCTCCTCTCAGGCTCAAGGATCCTCTCAGGTTCAAGGATCCTCTCAGGTTCAAGGATCCTCCTTTCAGGTTCAAGGATCCTCATCTCAGGTTTACGGATCCATGGATTATCCTCCAAGACCCCCATTCACAGCACATCAAGGATCCAACATCTTCCAGGATCAAGGATTCTTAAGAAGTGTGTAACCCGGAAGTTTGGATGTCCATCTAGGAGACTTCATTCAAATGCAGACCATTGCTTCCTCTGGTCCTTCAGTCATACCAGAATCCCGTCAATATGGATTCACATCTGGAATTCAAAACTTGAATCCTTTGGGAGGTAACACTTTGAATAATTCTTATAACACAAACCATGGCTTTGTGTAGGATACATGTATCAACCAAGCTATGGCTAGGGAATTACAGAAACCGAAGGATATGATATCCAGCATTCCAGGAGTGGTTAAGCCCATTCCTGAAATTGCAGATGGAAGCCACAGGATATCTCGCTTTGCGCCACCCATTTGTGATGCAAAAATCCCAAAGAGGTTTCAAACACCAACCATGAAGCTATATGATGGCTCGACGGATCCAGAAGAACATGTAGCTCAATATAGAGAAATGATGGAGATTAATCCCATCCCGGAGAGGTTAAAAGAAGCATGTTTGTGCAAGGGTTTCGGATCCACATTAACAGGATCAGCTCTTAAATGGCTGCTAAGTCTTGCCCCTTACTCTATTACTTCATTTGCTAATCTAGTTAACCTGTTTAATAGCCAATTCTCATGCAGTAGGAAATTTGAACGTTTAACTAGTGACCTATATAGGGTAACACAAGGTCAAAATGAATCACTGAGAGATTATATCACTAAGTTCAGTAAAGAATCCTTAGATATTCCTAATCTGGATATAGCTACGACAGTGGAGTCCTTTAAAATGGGTTTGCTTAGGGATTCATTATTCTATGATGATCTTGTCATGACCCCTTGCAGGACTCTTGATCAAGTAAGAACCAGGGCCCTTAGATTCATCCGACTAGAGGATGATAAAAGGATCAAAGAAAGACTGGCAGGATCCTCGAAGCAGGAGAAACAAGGATCCTACTTCAGGAACAACAAGCCCAAATCTTACAACAAGTCTGATAACCAGAACGTGCATGCAGTAGAACAGGAAGAGGATGATGAGGATTATCCTCCCATTTCTGAATATTGTTTTTCTGTTGATAACAATGAACTGATCCTTGCAAAGCAGAATTTAGGCGAAAAAGCAAGATGGCCCAGAAAAAGTGATAAGCCAGCTGCAACAAAAAAACAAGTCCAAATGGTGTGCATATCATGAGGATTTCGGACATCTCACTAAAGAATGTATTGCACTTAGAAAAGAAATCGGTTATTTATTAAGCAAGGGGCACTTGAAGGAGCTTTTGGGAAGAAAAAAGTCAAGAATCCAGGATCCTAAAAAGGTTCCAGAAAGAGCTCCAGCTCCTCCGGTAGATGCACAAATTATAAACTTCATATCCGGTGGATCAGACATATGTGGCACTTCCTTTTCTTCAGCCAAAAGACATGCCAAGGAGACCAAGATGGATAATGGGGACATACCCATCCGAACCTCTACTATTACACAGGAAAAAGGTCATAACTTTTGATGAGGATGATCGTGTTGACGTTCAGGATCCTCATCATGATGGTCTTGTTATTACCTTATTTATATCTAACCATTTTGTTCGCAGGATCTTGATAGATGGAAGGAGCTCAGTAAACATCATTCAGCTTGATGTCCTCAAGAAAATGAACATCCCTGAATCGGATATCATCCCAAGATCCTCAGTTCTTGTGGGATTCAGTGGAGAAACCAAGAATACATTGGGGGACATTAAACTTCCCATCTACATATAAGGACTTCATTCTTATAAAAAAAACTTGTGTTATAGATTGATTATCCTGTTGCAATGTTATCCTTGGCAGGCCATGGATACATGACATGAAGGCAGTTGCATCTACATATCATCAGTGTAAAGTTTCCTAGTCCATGGAGGGTGATAAAGATTGAGAGTGACCAACAAGAAGCAAAGAATTGCTATACCTCATCAATGAAGCCAGCCTCAAGACCAAGGGAGCAATAGCAATTAAAGCATCCTACAAGAGATGTCCTGGAGGCAAGAGAACAAGATGTGAAAGATATCCTTATGGATCCTCATGATCCTGAGTTCGAAGTCTTCATAGGATCAGGGATCCTCAGCAATATTGAACATGATTTGGTATCCTTCCTCAAAAGGAGAAAAACTACCTTTTCCTGGAAGCACGAAGATATGACAGGTATCTCTAAAGATATTATTACTCACAAGCTTGGTATTGACAGGTCATTCAAACCCATACATCAAAAGAGGAGAAAGTTTGCACCTAAAAGGAATGCCATTATCCAGGAGAAGGTAGACAAGCTGCTTCAAGCAGGTATGATTAGAGAGGTTAAGTATCCAAGATGGTTAGCCAATGTGGTTGTTGTTCAAAAGAAAAACGGAAAGTGGGGGGTATGTGTCGATTTTACTGATTTAAACAAGGCATGTCCCAAGGATCTTTTCCCATTACCCCACATTGACTCCATGGTGGATGCTACCGCGGGTCATGAGTTGTTGACTTCTATGGATGCTTCATCTGGATTCCATCAAATTCAGATGGAACCATCTGATCAAGAAGACACAGCCTTTATGACCCCAACTGGTATCTATTGTTATATTGCTATACGATTTGGACTAAGGAATGCAGGTGCTACTTATCAAAGGCTAGTCAATATGATGTTTAAGGAACAAATAGGACACACTATGGAAGTCTACATAGATGACATGGTGGTTAAGTCCAAGAGAGCTGAGGATCACCTTAGAGACCAGGAGGAAGCATTCGATATCCTTGAAAAATTCAATATGAAGTTGAATCCTTCAAAGTGTCACTTTGGTGTCAAAGCAGGAAAGTTCCTTGGCTACATGGTAACAAAAAGAGGCATGGAAGCAAGTCCAGAGCAAATCAAGGCAATTGTAAATATCAAATCTCCTGCCAATGCCAAGGATGTGCAAAGGTTGACAGGGAGGATCGCAGCCTTGAATAGGTTCATATCAAAGTCATCAGAAAAATGCAAGGAATTCTATGACATTTTGAGAAAGAACAAGAAATTTGAATGGACTGAAAAGCATGAAAATGCTCTCAAAGCCCTTAAGGATTACCTATCCTCAGCTTCTGCCTTGATGAAACCAGAAAAAGGGGATATATTATCCTTATATCTAGCGGTATCCTCTAAAGTAGTAAGTGCAGTCCTTGTTAAGGATCACGAAGGTACACAACATCCTGTCTATTATGTAAGTAAGAGTTTAATTGATGCTGAATCCAGGTATTCACATTTAGAAAAACTTATCCTTGCTTTGATTATGACATCTACTAAACTAAGACATTATTTTGAAACTCATGTCATTATTGTTAAGACTAACTTTCCAATTAAGAATGTTCTCAGGAAATCCGAAATGTCCGGGAGGATGGCTATATGGGCAGTGAAGCTTAGTGCTTATGATATAAGATATGAACCAAGGACTACCATCAAATCCCAAGTCTTAGCTGACTTTGTGGCAGATTTTAGTAGTGATTTACACAGAGAAGCTGAGTTAGAAGTTCAACAGCTTGAAGGGACTAAGGATCCTTGGATACTCTTCACTGATAGAGCCTCTAATGTCAAAGGAACAGGACTTGGAATACTACTAAAATCGCCACAGGGGGACATAATACCCCACTCAATAGCTTATGAGTTTCAAACTACTAATAATGAGGCTTAATATGAGGTATTGATAGCTGGTTTGCAAATTGCCAAGCATATGAGGATCAGGTATCTTGAGGTACATGTAGATTCATTGTTAATTACTAACCACTTTAATGGATCTTATGCTGTTAAAGGTGAACGACTAATCAAATACCTAGAGATAGTCAAGGAATTGGCACTCTCTTTTCTTTCTTTTAGTTTGACACAGGTACCTAGGGAAGAGAATGCAGAAGCTGATGCATTAGCCAATCTTGGATCATCATTGAAAATTCCAGAGGATATCAAGATCCCTATCATCCATATTTTGGCTCCTGCTATTGAGGATCACATAGCTATGGAGATAGAATAGGATTCTGCAGTGGTTCCTAGTGATAATGCCCAATCTCATTTAGGATCATGGATCCTTCCAATTATGAGATATATACAACATGGAGAGATTCCTACAGGAGAAAACCCCAGGGCTTTCAAAATCAAGGTATCTCAATATACAATATTAAATAACATGTTATGTAAACGATCTCTTGCAGGTCCATATCTAAGATGCATAGAGGATCCTGAAATTCAAGAAGTCCTAAAGGATTTCCATGAAGGAGATTGTGGAAACCACACTGGGGGTAGGGCATTGTTCCCAAGGATCCTTAGGACATGATACTATTGGCCTACTATGAAGAAGGATGCTGTGGATTATGCCAAGAAGTGTGATGCTTGTCAGAGACATAGCAATATCCTTCATCAGCCAGCAGAGCTCCTGCATCATATATCCTCTTCTTGGCCATTCATGTGATGGGGAATGGATATAGTTGGCAAACTTCCCAAAGCACCAGGAGGAAAAGTATTCATGCTTGCCATGACTGATTACTTCTCAAAGTGGATAGAGGCTGAAGCCTTTGCTCAAGTCAGAGAGAAAGAAGTGATATTCTTTATCAAAAGAAATATTATTACTAGATTTGGTATCCCTTCAGAAATTGTTTGTGATAATGGATCCCAATTTATTGGGAGCAGAAGTACTAACTTTTGTGACAGCTGGGGGAATAAGATGATAACATCAACACCAGTCCACCCACAAGCTAATGGTCAAACAGAATCACCCAACAAGATCATCATCAATAACTTGAAAAAGAAGCTTGGATCCAAGAAAGGAAAATGGGCAGAAGAGTTACCTTATGTGCTATGGGCTGATAGAACAACTCCCAAGAATGCTACTGGCCAAACTCCATTTTCTTTAGTGTTTGGAGCAGAATCAGTGATCCCTACAGAGATGGTGGTTCCTACTGCAAGAACAAGCATCCGTGATCCTGAAGGAGATGCTGAAAACTTGGTTCAAGACTTGGATACCATAGAAGAACTCAGGGATTTGGCAAGGATAAGAATGGCTAGTTATCAACAAAGGATGGCTGGAGCTTATAACAAGAATGTCAGGATCAGGAAGTTTCAAGTTGGCGATATGGTGTTGAGGAAAGTATTCCAAAATACCACCAATCCTGCTGATGGCAAGTTAGCACTTAAGTGGGAAGGTCCCTATCTTATTGAAGCTGAGGCAGGAAAGGGGGCATATCGATTATTAACAATGGAAAGAGATTTGCTACCAAGATCTTGGAATGTTGTCCACTTAAAGAGATACTTCATGTAATCAGGATCCAGGATCCTCAACTATTTCCATGCCCGATGAAGGATCCTCAAAGGATAAATGATCCTCGCCCTGGTAATGATCTAACTTCAATTTATCCACTTCTTTAATTAACCTATTTACAAGGAAAAGGATCCTAGATCCTTTATCCTCCTTTCACTTAGTTCTGAGTTTTGCAGAAGGTTGATGTATCCTAAGCAGAGGATTAAGTATCCTCAGAAGTCTCCTAAGTTTTTTGGGCTTGTCCCAGTTTTTTGGGCTTGTCCCCAGTATTTGGGCTTGTCCCCAGTTTCGCCAGTAGCGCACGATGATCCTGGTGCAGTCCAAGGCAATGGGACCAGTACCCACTTTAGGGGCTGACAATTTCATTGTACTGGCTGTATTCAGGATCCTACGTATACTGGTAGACGTACCATACATCCGTTCCTAAGGTTTCTAACGTTTTCACGTTAGCTAAGGTTTTAGCATTTTCATGTCACTAAGTTTGGATAGTCGCCAGTTAGGGCCATACTCCAGTTTACACAAGATCCTTTGGGCTTGTCCCCAGTTTATTGGGCTTGTCCCCTGATTGTTGGGCTTGTCCCCAGTTACTAACCCTTCTCTTATATTGGCTTAGTCCCAAGTTATGTTCCATTTTAGGTTTCTGAAGTTAAACAACTAAGGATCCTTGACCCTAACTTTTTAATAAGGTTTGTCTTTTGGTTATCCTTTTTGTAAGTATTAAAGATTTAGGATCCTAACTTGGATTCTCAGGTATGATCCTTAATCATCTTAATTTTATTCTTTATTTATTTAAGTGGCCCTTATTCTTTGACAACAGGATACATGATCCTTAAATTACACTACTTTGAATTTTTCGATTATAGGATATTTGATCCTTGATCATGTCCTAAACTTTTTGACATAATCTACTAAACTTTTATTCTTAACTCATGAATTCAAACAAAATGCATCATAACAATGGAAAGATAAAGTATTCACAAATATAACAACACATGAGATAGTCAAAAGATTAAACTTTTATTTATTTAGCAAAAGGTTAACCCTATAAAGGTTGTCAAAATTACATACCCCGAGCATCTACCAGCAATCTGTGGCCCGTCCGCTGGGGTAGGTAAAGGGTGTCCATGATGATAAGTTCTAAATAAGTGCAGGAATAGAAAGATGGCAGGATCACAATGGCTTCATCCCCCAAACAGAGGATCCCTCCACCATTTGTTATCCTACCTATTGTCTGAAGGATCAGTGATCCTTAAACCTAAGAACTATTGTTTAGAGTTATTACAGACCCATCATTGTTCTAAAACATCAACAATAAAAAAAACTACCAAACCATAAAAAATGGGCTCCGGCCACGTCTAGATAAATCCATCATTGCCCATTGCTGCAGCCTACACCTTCGCTGCATCACCTTCATCATCACCACCAGCCGCTGCATCCTCACCCTTATCCTTCAGCCCACTGCCACCAGCCTCTATTGCCAGAACCTCTTCAGTCTCCTCTTCATCATCCAGCTCAGCCAGCCTGGCCTTCCAACATTCCTGGTCCCAGGCGGTCCTGTCAAAGTCAGGATCCTCAGCTTCCTTGGCCATCTGCAGTTTGATTTTGAGCATAGCAATGGTAGCAGAGAGCTTAGCACCCTCCAACACTTCAGCCCTCTCATGATCAGCAGTGATGTGAGCCATGACCAGCTGCTTTTTCGCCAAGTTGAGCTCCTTCTCGAGGGAAGAGATGGTCTGATCTTTAGCCAGGTACAACTTCTGGAAATCCAACTCCTTTTGCTCAGCCTCTTCAGCATAGGAATCAATGAGCATTTGGATCTAAGCGAATTTCTGCAAAAAAGAGAGACACAAGCCAGGAGCCGTTATCCTCAAATGGGCAGAACAGACTTAAGGATCCGGGATCCTTACCTCAGAGACGTATTCCTCAAACTGATGCTGGAGGAGAGGCACGCCTTCAAGAGTGTCAACGGTTTTCCTCTTTTTTCCACCCTTGCCTTTGGTGCTGACTAGTGATGAGCATGTGGTACCAGATACCGATACCATACCGATACCGTACCGGTACCGTCCCATAGCGATACCATACCGATTGTATTCGGTATCGGTATCGGCATTAGGTTTTACCATTTTTTCGGGATCGGGATTTTCGGGATTGGTACCGGTATTTTTCGGTAATACCGAATTAGTACCGACTTCCCAATACCTAGGAATTTCCCACCCATATATCATGTATTGGTATATATTTTTATAGAATATTAATAGTCGGTACTACTCATATCCCTTGCCTAAATTTATCTTCCAAATAAAATTCCAAATCCTAAAAAAGATAACATGACGATCCCAATTCCCCCTTCCCCCTAGGTTTTAACTACTCTTAACCAGTTGCTACGCTTCTCTTAACCAGTTGACGATCCCAAATCCTCCATTGGAAGTTCTGTAAAAAAAAATTAAGGGTCGGTACTCAGTGGTGAACTGGTGTACTCGGTGTCAGAAGTTCTCCATCGCTCCATCGGATGTTTTGACTTTTTTGGTCCAGAACTTACTGTGATGACTGATGAAGGATTATTATTTAGTGCAATGTTTTGAACCTACTGTGATGAAGGAATTAACCTTTTTATGTTAATGGCTGATGTTATTTTTTCTCACTATGGATCAAATATTAAAACTAGGTATTGTTAATGGCTGATATTAAAGAATTCGGTATTAAGCGGTATCATACCGAAAAACCGGTACCGATACCGATACCATACCGGTACCGTACCAGTATTTTCGGTACGGTATTCGGTATCAAGTTTTCATGAATATCGGGATCGGGATTTTCGGGATCGGTATCGGTTCGATACCGTGCTCATCCCTAGTGCTGACAGCCTTAGGAACTGGGACGCTGGGACTGGCAGCAAGTCGTTTCTTGCCGGACCTGGAGATGGCAAATGCGTCAAGATCACCGACGCTGAAGCGGGAGGCTGATTTTATAGATTTCCCGGCACCTACAAAGGACAAATAACAGATAAGTATCCTTATTCTATATCTATTTAAACATTTAATTGTGCATAAATGAGAATACTTACTTGACATGGTGACTGAACCAGAGGATACTTCTTGTAAATCCTTTGTTTTGGGCTGGAACATTCTAACAACTGGATCAAGGCTCCAAAAGGCAGCGATCCTTTCTTTTGTTGCATGTGACTCTATGAGGTGAGAAACTGAGATAGCTGCATAAAAGACAGAAAAGGATCAGTTATCCTTAGAAGAAACAAAATCACCCTATGATCCTTCTATAAGGATCCTATATCTTACCATGGTGTCGCAACCCCCGATCCCTTATCTGTCCAGGGAACGGGCGGACGCGAACTCAGAATTTCGGTGGTATCAGTTGGTTAATTTGGCAGCGGAAATTACATCAGGACCGTAGTTAGGAAATGTTTATCAGAGTAAAACCACCATATTTGATATTAATAACCACATGGGTAAAAACCCAAGTTTCTTATTACAATATGTTTATAGGGATAAACCCTATTTTATTGAATTTAAAACATCGTCTTTTAGGTAACTTTTATAGCCACATTTTTCCCAAGCCTTCAATGCTCTCCAGCTGGCTTTTTACTAATTGGCTGTCACATTGTGTTACCTGAAACGTGTTTTAAAAACATTTGTCAGTGGTAAATACTGGTGAGTGAATATCGGTTTAATCGTGAAATATTTTATCAATTAAAACAGTATTGAGAGCGATCACATTGTTTATTTCTACACAATTACTCATTCAGTACTGTCAATTCTGACTTGTGGGTCATATTACACATTGGCTAACTCGTTGTCCAATGGTAACGTGTTGTCGTCCCGACTTACTACTCACAGTGTAGTAAATTTTGTATACAAAACCCCAACATACCGGCAGTAATTGAAGAACTACAAAGACTCAATCACCGCTTAATCACATTGTAAAACATTTAAGTTTTTGTAAAACATTACAAAAAGATTAACAAAAAGAGGATAAACTCACAAAAAGGTTTACACAAAAAGAAGGATTACTCACATTGCTATCTTAGACTTAGCATAAGGGTTTCTTGGGAATAATCTATAATTTTTACAAATGTACATAGGTTAGTATAATAACCCTTTGATAATATTAATGATACCCTCCTCGAGACGGTATTCCAACAACTACGTCGGGCAGAACCACGACAGTTGTTACGGAACCCTAAATCAATCGGGCAGCGTATCTATTACGAAACTGAGGTTATAATACTTACAACAGAGCAGAACCTTGCTAATTAGGGGGTATAATACCAGCTTTATAAAGCCTATAATTCAGAATTTGAGATTGAGA
>JARYGA010034633.1:0-41089 GCA_030545235.1 Helianthus tuberosus | reverse complement strand
TCGAAAAGAAAGTGTTTGTTAAAAGTTCAAATTCAATTTCGGAACAAGAGTCGGAAATATTTTCAAAAACAAATGAAGAATTCTTTGCAAAGAAGGCTTCACAGCCTCAGACTGAAGGGGAAAGTAGGGATGTTGATACCCGCACGTGCTTCAAATGCAACGAAGTTGGACACATTGCACGAAAGTGCACCAACTCAAAACCTAAGTCTGTGGTTGTTGAGAATCCAAGAAAGAAAAATGATGTCAAAGGAAAAGCTCCAATGTTTGTTGAAAAGAAGATTTTGAAAAATGAAAACATCAAAGTCAAAACTGAACTTGTAAAACAGCCGGTAAAGAAACCTGATCAGTTTTACAAACGGGTCGCTTCTCCACAGCAAACTTGGAAGCCAAAATATGAGGTTAAGACATCGAGTGTTCCAAAACCAAAGGTTTCTGTTACTAAAAAACAATCATGTTCAACCAAACCAGTTAAGATGAATCTACCTTTGGATTTTTACAAGAAACTGGAAAAACAAACTTCGACCCCGCCAGGGAAGAAGTATGTTCCAAAGAAAGACCAACCATCTGGTCAACCTCCAAAAAATGATTTCTTTTTATATAAAGAGGTTGAGGTTGGATCTGAAGAAAGTCTTAAAATGAATGACAAAAATTTTCCACCATTATACACCACAACAACCCACATCAAGCTACCCGAGTCAAAAGAGGCTTGGGTTGCTTCAAAATCTAACTGAATGTTTGTGAAATGTGAAGGAGCTCCCGATATCTATCTCAAGGTGGATTATGGATAGTGGAGCATCCCGGCACATGACAGGGAGAAAGACACTGTTATATGATGTTAGAGGGCTCAACGGTGGATACGTCGGTTTCGCAGGAAATCAAGGAGGACGTATTATTGGGGAAGGAACGTTATCAAATGGTGTAATCACGTTTGAAAGAGTCAATTACATAGGAGAACTGGAGAATAACTTACTTAGCGTTTCTCAAATTTGTGATAGAATGTATTCAACACATTTCACTGACAGGGAATGTCTGATCCTGAAGCTGGGGTTTGTCATCCCCGAGGAGTGGATTATCATGAGAGCACCAAGGGTTAATGATCTGTAAGTATTGGATATGAGTGTTGCTATGACTACCACGGGTCAACCACAGTGCTTCGTGTCAAGAGCCACTGAAAAGGAGTTAGAGTTGTGGCATCGAAAGATAGGCCACATTCACATACGCAAGATGAACTACCTGGTGCATAATGATCTAGTTAAAGGTGTTCACTTGAAGAGTTTTCATCTTGAGGGGGAGTGTATCAGCTGTATAAAAGGAAAGCAATGGAAGAAATCCCATCCTGGCAAAAAGATGAACTCTGTCTCGAAGACACTAGAGAGACTTCACATGGATCTCTTCGGTCCTGTAAATGTCAAGAGCATTACTGGTGATCTTTATTGCCTAGTAGTCACTGATGACTATTCGAGATTCTTGTGGGTGACGTTCCTGAAGTCGAAAGATGAGACATTTGAGAGTTTGCTGAGGTTACTCAGGAAGATAGAGAATTTGTACCGAGCCCGCATACGCAGATTACGAAGTGACAACGGTACGGAATTCAAGAACAACAGAATGGAGGAATTCTGTGATCGACGAGGTATATTGCAAGAGTTCAGTGCACCTTATACTCCACAACAGAATGGAGTCGCAGAAAGAAAGAAAAGAACGCTGATCAAAACGGAAAGAACGATGCTAGCTGATTCCAAGCTACCGATTAATTTCTGGGCGGAAGCAGTATCGGCCGCTTGCTATACTCTCAACCGGGTACTTACTGTGAAGAAGCACAACAAGACATGTTTCGAGTTGATCAATAATCACAAGCCTAATCTCGAGTATTTAGAGCCGTTCGGGTCTCCCTGCATAGTTCTAGATCCCGATGGCAAGTTTGGTTCAAAGAGCATAGAAGGTATCTTCGTGGGGTATTCAAGTCCACTCAGACGAGTCTTTGTTCCAAGTCTCAAAAAGATCATCGAAGCACAGCATGTTGAATGTCAAGGTTATACAATGCCTCCACAGAAGCCCACAGACTCATGGCGATTCAACTACGATGCTTTATGGGATTCATTCGAGTTAGAAGAAGAGCCAGAGTTCTTTGATGATTTGGATATTTTACGAGAATATGAAGCATCTCAGGAAAGATTTCCAGCAAGGTCTTCTACACGTCAACAACAAACTTCCAACGATGATGAAGCTGGTCCCAGTCATGCTGGAGAGAATAATGAAGCTCAGCAAACTCCGACTACTTCGGAACGAGAACCTGCACCTGAAAATCAGAAGACAGTCAATGATGAATCAGAATCTAATGATAGACCTACTTTTGACCGTGGTGATTCAGAATCTGAGGGGGAGCAAATCCAATCTTCAGATCAGACAGTTCTTGACAATGAACATGTTGTGGATCAGAATGTTACTAATTTGGAAGGCGAGGTGGATGTTCCTGGTGAAGTTATGCCAAGAACTCTTTCATACCATCCAGAGGAGTTGATAATAGGAGAGCTGCAGTCAGGAGTTCGCACCAGAAGCCAGATTGACCATGGCCTTACTTGCTTTTATACTAAAATCGCTCCATTACAAACTGAATTCTCACTCAGTTGCTTTATCTCGCAGATCGAACCGCGAACCTACAAGGAATCACCGACAGAAGAATCATGGGTCAATGCAATGCAAGAGGAGCTGAGTCAATTCGAGAAACTTGGTGTATGGAAGCTTGTGGATCTGCCTGACGGACACCGAAAGATAAACACAAAATGGGTGTTTAAGTGCAAAAGAGACGACTGAGGAGTGATTGTCAGAGACAAAGCTCGACTCGTAGTCCAAGGTTTTAGTTAGCAAGAGGGAATAGACTTCACAGAGGTTTATGCTCCAGTTGCTCGACTTGAAGCCATCAGAATTTTCCTTGCTTTTGCTTCATGGAAGGGTTTTAAAGTATACCAGTTAGATGTCAAATCGGCGTTTCTATACGGAAAGGTGAAAGAGGAGGTATATGTTGGTCAGCCACCGGGCTTTACCAACCCAATCCACATAGACAAGGTCTACTTGCTAGACAAAGCGCTGTATGGTTAGCATCAGGCCCCGAGAGCCTGGTACGAGACGCTCTCTCAACACTTGCTTGTCAACAGCTTTATTCGAGGAAAAGTGGATGCTACCCTCTTCACAAAGGAAGTCGATGGGCACTTACTGATCATACAGATTTATGTTGATGATATAATCTTTGGGTCAACAAACAAAGAACTCTGCAAAGATTTAAAAAAAGTGATGAAGCAGAAGTTCGAGATGTCGTCAATGGGTGAGATGAAGTTCTTCCTAGGGCTTCAAGTTGACCAAATGCCTGAGGGAACTTCCATTCATCAAACGAAGTACGTTTACGATGTTCTGGAGAAATTTGGGATGTCTGAAACGGCTCCAATATCCACCCCATTAGCAACCAATCATGGTATTAACCCTGATCTCACTAGAGAGAAAGTGGACGAGATATTATACCGCTCAATGATCGGTTCCCTGATGTATTTGTCAACATCCAGACCCGACATCATGTACCTTACATGCCTCGCGGCTCGATACCAGTCAAGCCCTAGAGCGTCGCATATGTCAATCGTCAAGAGGATCCTATGCTACCTGAGAGGAACCCCAACACTGGGGTTGTGGTATCCCAAAGATGGTGACTTCACGCTCAAAGGGTACTCAGATTCTGACTTCGGTTGCTGCAAAGTTAATGCAAAATCAACAACTGCAGGATGCCAAATTTTCAGACCCCGACTGGTCACATGGCAATGTAAGAAGCAAACCTCTGTTGCTCTATCAACATGTGAAGTCGAGTACGTATCTGCTAGCAGCTGCTGCTCACAGATCCTGTGGATTCAGCAATAGATGCGCGATTACGGTTTGCAATTTCTTACTTCTCTTATATTTGTTGATAATGAGGCTGCAATCAACATAACGAAAAATCCGGTACATCACGATAAAACTAAACATATAGAAATTCGTAATCACTTCATACAAAATCCACACCGACGAACAAAAGGCAGACTTACATACCAAAGATTTTGATAAATCTCGTTTTCAATATCTTTTAAAATTGAATGGTATGAAGCTGTTGTCGGATGCGGAGGAGATAGTTGGCGTTGATGAGAAAACCACTGCAGATGATGTTGAGAAGCCGACTGCACTGGTTTATCATATTTTTAGTTGTTTTGGTATTTAAGGGGAGATAGATATATTTTTTAGAAAATACAAAAACAATAAAAATGCAAAAATCCAAAAAATGAGATATTTTCAAAATCCAAAAACAATAGAAAACCGGAAAGAGTTTGTGTAAAAAGAGGAAATGATAGTACATCAGCTAGACAGTTACAGTATGCTAAGGAAATGTAATATTTAAAAGCGTTAAGCAGTCTCGCTGATGATATGCTGATAGGTTTTACACACTTAGTAAACTGATTCGGGATATAAACATAAAATCATTTCTTGCTTATTTCGTGGGGAATATCACTCGGATATATAGGTAACTCCTGAAATCTTGTTTGAAAGGCTTTCTGTTTTTGACATACTAGGTCTATGTGCGTGATGATATATAGGTAACTCCTGAAATCTTGTTTGAAAGGCTTTCTGTTTCTGACATACTAGGTCTATGTGCGTGATGATATCTGGGGTATTATACTAGGACTTCTGATTTTACGAAAGCAATAGCCTAGTCCTCGTATAATACTCTGCATTGCTTTAAATCTTTAAAGCCTCCCCTCAGCATAAAAAATGATGAAACATTGCAAAATGCTAATCATGTGTTGTTGAAGAAAAGATCCCCAAACGGGATACATCGAAAGTCGAGCCATCAACTCTCTGTCTGAACGGAAGTTCTAACCTGAGCTCTCATGGCCTCGCACTACCCTTTACAGATATCATTATTGTACGTTCACCTGTAAGACTGAATATAGAAGTCTGAATACGAGAGTATATTCTGAGGTGGGACACGTGTTTAAGTTAAGCTATTAAAACACTAAATCGTATCCCGAATAAGTTGAAATGTGTGTGAAAATTTAAAAGGATCAGTATATCGGCAATCTAAGTGAATTGTTTAATTCTTAGTGTGTAGTCAAGCTCAATGGTACTTGTAACTTATCAAGCAGCTGATATGATCCTCTGACACACTCACCAAAAATATGTTTGTAAATAGTTTCCTTTACTGAATTTCATTTCATTTCTGTTTAGCACCAAAATCCAAAAAGATTTCATAGTGTTTCAGTCTAAACTTTTATAAAATCCCCAAAAGATTTTATTTTTCTGCTTTAGTTTTCCGACAAACCAAGGTAGACAGCTGATCTTCAGATTCTTAGTCATGAAGCAGAGCAGGAAGTTTCTGAACTGGACAACAGGGTTGGGAGCTAATCTTGAAAGGTTTGATAATCCAAAGTCAAAAAACAAGTTCATTAAGTTGACACTTGTAAAATTTTTTGAGGAAATATGTTTGAAAATTTTGAATAAATTGTCAGTTGTTTCGTTTCGGGTCAACCAAGGTCATTAACTTGGACTTGGTAGACAAATTAAGTGCCTAGGGTCATTAACTTGGACCTAGATACTTAAGTGGATTTCTAAAAACTGATCAAATCTGATAAAACGACAAATTGTTAAAAGAGTGGTGTTTAGATCGAATGGCGATCCGATCGGATGGCG
Organism: Helianthus tuberosus; assembly: GCA_030545235.1. Classification (NCBI taxonomy): domain Eukaryota; kingdom Viridiplantae; phylum Streptophyta; class Magnoliopsida; order Asterales; family Asteraceae; genus Helianthus; species Helianthus tuberosus. The sequence continues at coordinate 35,389 of JARYGA010034633.1, read as the reverse complement.
ATCCGATCGGATGGCGATCCAATAGGATGGCCATCCGAAACTTGGTCATGCCTATATATAATGGTCAATAGTCTTCATTCAAACCTTATTCGTTCGATTGACCATCCGACACTCTCTCAAACACTCTCAACTTTCTTGATTGATTTTCACTCTTTGGCTTTCCACTCTACATAGGATTGTTGGCTCACTCAACCTTCTCAATGGGAAAGGTAAGTTTACTAACTTTCATCGTCAAATTTTGATGTTTTTGATTATATTTTTGGTGTCGGCGGCTGTCGGACATAGATTCTTAGATCTAGGCTTTATTGATGATTTTTGGTAGAATCCAAACATAGGGTTTTGTTCACGGGCCTTAGATCTATAGGTTTACCGTCTCAATTTGTACAAAAACATGTTAGATTTAATGAATTGAAGGTTAAAGGGTATCGGCTTTCGGACCACTTAATGTCAAATTAAACCCAAACTAGGCCGAATTAGAAAAAAACTGAACATAGGGTTTTGAAAATCGGCAAAAAATTTACGTGAAAACATGTTCAATTTTGTCAAAAAGTTAATTTTTTTTTTATGTTCATAGGATATTCAAACTGTTCTTGATGTTTCATTGTTCGAGTGGCAGTTCGATCGGATAGCCATCCGAACCAATGCATATTTTATGTTTGATATATTTCTAAGTGTTTGTCTTGGAAATTGTGCCTTACTTGTTCACAAGCTATTTTGGAAAGAATGACATCTTGATCGGATGGCAATCCGATCGGATGGCCATCCGATCCAAAACACATATTCAATGTTTGTCTATTCTCATAAGCTTATCTGTTTGTCATTGATTGGCAATCCGATCGGATGACAACCCGATCGGACAACCATCCGATCCCCTTCACTCACTCACTCACTCACACAGTTTGTCTTGACAAAGGAGCTGATCTGTTTGTCACATGGATCGAGTGACAATCCGATCGGATAGCAATCCGATCGGATGGCCATCCGATCCAAATGCACATGACATATGATTCTGATCTTTATATGAGATGGTTCATCTGATCGGATGGCAATCCGATCGGATAGCCATCCGATCCTCAGTACTGATAGAGTGGAGTTCCAGAGTTAGAAAATTTTTGAGTTTTCAAAATTTTTGTCACTTTTCACTTTGTGTCTCGAACCTTTATGCAAACTCTAACGTTGTATATTTTTGCAGATAAGAGCATCAAATTGGCATCATTCTCACAATGTTTACTGCATTTTGGAGGAAAACTATGAGAACATGGCACCGTATAAAGACATGGCGAAGTTCTTAAGAGAGAGCAGGGTTAACAAGGCCTTAATTGATAGAATGATAGTGTATGAATCCCATGTTAGAAGGTTTTGGAAATCGGCAAGGTATGATGAGAGTACAAAGATGATACATTCGGCAGTTAAAAAGAAAGACGAGAATGATAAGGATGTAGATGTTGAGATTAAGTTTAATGTTGGAGATTTAAGGAGAGTTTTGGATTTAGGAGACAATGATATCCTACCATTGTTCCTGAACGATTATGCAAAGGATTGTGGTTCAGAATGGGTTTTTCAGGACATGTGAACGGCAAATATCTTAAGTCCATGTTTAGCAGACCATACAAATTCCTAATTCATTGTATCGTGCATGCTCTATCACATCGAAAGGGAGCTTATGACGAGCCGTCGGATTACATAATGAACATTATCACATGTCTAGTTTTGAATAGGCCATATAATATTTCTCAAGTGCTGTTTGAACATCTGGTTGATAATATCATGGGTGAGAAGTACATAATGTATCCCAGGTTCATACAAATGATGATAAATGATCAAGTGACAGACCTTCCAAAGGATCCTGCTGATGTAATGAATTTCCAAAACATGAAATGCGATACTTTGAGTAGATTAGGTCAATACAAAGGTTTGAAGAAAGATGAAACAGAGCCTAGGGCTAAGCGTATGATATGTAAGATTGCAAATCCTAGATACGTTGCACCTGAGAACGATGCTTGGAGGCATAATAATAGCAACTCAGAGAACGAGGATGATAGTCTAAGGGATATGCATGAGAAGAAACTTAGATATTGGTTTGTGAAGGAGGGAAAGAGGAAGAGAACACCAAAGGCCTCCCCAGCTGTATCTACTCCTAAAGTTTCAACACCGAAATTGTTGTTAAGGATATAGTTAAAAGGGGGAGTGATATGAAAAGTTAGATTATTAAAATTTTACATCTTACTAATGAATGTTTTAACGATTGTTTTGCAGGGCCTTCAAAGAAACCTACACCAATACTTGTCGATGAGACAGTGATACCTCCAGGAGGTGTTGAATTGTTAAAGGATACCTTTGAAAGCTACTTGAAAAAGAATGATGAAGCTGAAGCTGAGAAAGCTGCTAAAGAAACTGGAGCATCATCAATGAAAGATCAAACAGAAAGTTTAAAAGAAAAGGTTGTTGAAAGTGTTGTTCATTCAGATCCAAGTGACGCTGATGATGAATCTTCTGATATAGAATCTGAAGTTGATAAGTCAAAGATAGGGGTTGGAAAAGTTACATTGAAAAAGAAGTATCAAAAGAAGAAGAAAGGTTCAGACGAAGAGGATTCTACTTATATTCCAACATATGATGAGAAAAAGAAACAACGAAAGAAACGTAAAGCTGTTCAAACAGGAGTTCTTCCAAGAAGCGTCAGAGCTAGAAAGGGATCTGCTTCTGTACCTGAAATTCAAAGTGGAAAAAGTGAAAAGCATGTGATAACTTCAAAGGGTCCTGAAGCTGTTAAAGATCAAACCATTGAAGTTTCTAAGGTTCCAGAGGTTCAAACAGAAACTATTCCTGAAGTTGAGGTTCAAAGTGTTGATAAGCCTGAAGCTGAGAAAGAGAAAGCTCCAGAAAGTCCAGAGTTTGTAAGAATAGAGAAAAAGGGTGCTGATGATGCAGAGACGTCAAAGCCAAAGAAAACTGTTCTTCCTGATCCATTTGAAGGTTTTCCTAACATTCATGGTGAACTCAAGGATGATATTCTCCCTGATGAAGAATTTGATATGTTTCATGATGCAAAAGTTCAAGATCTAAAAAAGAAAGTAAGTATTCTCGAGAAAGAAAAGGCAAAAGCTGAAGTTGATCATGATGAATTGAAGAAGCAGCTTGAAGAGATTACTAAAGTGAATGAAGAAATAAAGTCTGTTGTGATCAAACATGCGAAGAAGTTAAAGACTTTGGAAGAAGATGTGGATGATAATGCAAAGTTATTTGAGCAACTATCTGTAGAGATTTCTGATCTACATGTGAAGAACAAGAACTTGAATGAAACAAATCAGACACTACATCAAATGTTGGATGAACTTCACGAAGCGTCTGCAAATGAAATTAAAGTGATGAAGCTAGAAATTGAAGCACTTAGAGCAGACAAAACAGTGAAAGATGAACAACTTAACATGTTATACACAGTGATGGAACATCATTTGGGCATCAATGTTCAATTTATCTACAACAATTTGGAGATCCAAAGGGTTGAAGAGCGAAGAGTTGCCAGGGAGAAAGAGTTGGCTCAAGATGCAACTTAGAAAAAGAAGGGTTTGGTGGTTGATACAGAAGAAATACTTGGTACAACAAGTCAACAAGTTCAAGGTGATGTTGAGATGGTTGATGTAGGGGCAAATGTTGAAGGTGAACACATGGAAGTAGATCAAGATCCAAGCTTCGTACTTGTTGGTGAAGCTACTCCTGTATCTTATAATTTTGATGATATTATTCGCCTTGTGCAAATTGAACAATGTAAAAGGAAGGTGAGAGAACCAGAAGTGAAGTTATTATGTTGGAAAGAAGAAGAAAAAGAAGAAGTAGAGGGTGAAGAGCTGAATGAAATTTTGGATGCTGTTGAGAATTATGATCGTTCATGGGATAACTACAAAGATGATGATGAAGATCAAGGCTCTATAGGGATTCTGATTGTGAAGCCATCAGTCCAACGATCGTTGGATGATTTTCAGAATGATGAAATCAACAAGCAGGAGGAGGATCAACACCAGGAGTCTTCTTCTTCTGGAAAACAACATACTGACCATGTATTCCTCACACAACCAAATGTTATATATATAAATGCTCCGTTTGAGGGGGAGATGGAGGTACCTAGGTCTAGGGATGAGATGTTGGAAGAATTGGGATTAGATGATGGAAAGTTTAAGTTTGATATTGAGGATGAGATTCCTTCGTCACCAGAAAAAGAGTATGAGTTCAAATATGTACATGAAGCTGATAATTTTCATCATGTCGAAGTTGAAGATTGTTCAGATAGTTCTAAGGAAGATACTCCTTTTCACTATTCTGGAGTTGATGATTCATTCCCAACACTTGCTGAGATGTTTAGGGAACATAATGAAGAGGAGATTAGAAGGAAAGTTGTGGAGAAAATAAGCACAGAAGGTATTCCTAGAAAAATTCCACGAGAAACATTGGTAGGAGAAAGAAATGGTTTAAAGTGATGCCCAATGAGAGGAAGTTCAGGAGACCTCTTCAGTATTTCACGCATAATGCTGATTTATCTTTGGGAGACATTCTTTCATGGGGTTATCTGGAAGATCTGCAAGTATATGCTATCAGACGGGAACTAGGGGTTCAATACTTTGAGTTTCTGTCAGACATTAAAACCCTCCCGTGGTGGGATGTTGAGGAGTTAGTGCAAACAAAGAACATCAAACAGTAATACTATGGCTTAGATGTGAAGCAGCATGATCAACATTTGTGTAACTACATTAAGTTACAGGCAAAGGAGAGATTTCCTGATTGGAAGCCACAGTTTCCAAAGCAAGTTGTCAAAATTTTGGAATAAGGGGAGAAGGATATTACTTTGAATATAAAGCCACCAAGATGTTTGAAAAACATGCCGCTACGTGCAATGGAACATGATTTCTATGAAGATTTTCAAGGTTGGATGTATAACCAGAGCACATCGGAAGCGGTGATTTCTCTTTTTGATAAGAAGACAGGAGAATCAAGGAGGATCTGTGTATTGGATCCTATGTGCTTAGTAAACTGCTCCAAGAAGGATATTGATTGCTTATTCTACAACAAAATTGTTTATGAAAAGCCAGAAAAAGTTCAAGCTCAACAATATCAGAAGTTAGAGAATTTGTGCTACGCGAAAGACATCAACTCTGGCAGATACTGGAAGTCAAAGTTCAGAGATTTGGAGATTGATGAGTTCTTAAAGAAATATAAGCGCAGTCAAAGATTCAAGGAGATTGCTGATAAAGCAGCTGTTATTGGTCAAAGAAAGTTAATAAGACCACCACCAACAGATCAGACACCGTTCGAGGAGGAAGAAAACAAGATCCCACGGTGGGATTGAAAGCGCGATGGTGATCTTGAATACAGAAAGTACTGGAATGAAGTTGGTAGGCCGTAAAGGAGGAAGATGCTTGCCGAAAGAGATGAAAAGAGAAGACAGAAAGCGAAGGAAAGAAGACGCAACAGGAAGACAGATTGAAGACTATGCAGGAAGGAACTACAACTACATCCAAGGGAGAGTTTGTTAGTACATATGTCTGTAGCTTCCGTCTGCATCAAGTCTTATGTATTTTGTGCTGTGTATGTGTTTTTGTATATGTATGTACATGTATGTATTTGTATGTCTAGACATTTCAGGGAACGGCACATAACTGTTAAAGTGAAATCCGTCGGATGACCATCCGATCGGATGGTGATCCGGATGGGTGACACTATTTCCTTCCCTGATTGCCTATAAATAGCTGGTTAGTGCTAGTTGTTTAGGACCTTTGGTTGATCATTGTAGCGAAACTCTGTCTGTCTGACTTTCATCCGGTTCTTCTGTACTTTCACCATCAATCAATGAATTCAGACATGTTAAGCGTTGAAACTGTTGCTTGTGATTCTCCGACGGTGTCTAGGGATTCCGCACCTCGACATTGGTCAATTCTGCTACGTTCTACGACTAGAACAGATCCATCACGTGGCCTAACAATTGTTTTACAACACAAAGAGTACAAGTAATTATTTTTAGATTTAGAAGTAATGTAAGGCCCGAGTACGTTCCTATGTGTAGCATACTTGAAATGTCAATACCTGAAACATATGTGAAAAAAAAGGTCAACAATAAAGTTGGTGAGTGACATAGGTTTTGTTGGCCAAATTAATGGCAAAATGTTTGGTATTGCAATACATTGTCCAACTACACGAGTTGTCGAGTGAAAATAGATTTTTGTAGCCAATATATGGCAAAAAGTTTAGTATTACAATACATTGTTTTGATAATAAAAATTGTGACAAAAATGTTTTATAAATTGCAATATGATGAATACCAAGTAATTTTTGTGTTAATGAAAAGTGTACTTTGTTCTTTGTTTCTCTTGTACTTTGTCTCGTTGTAACACAGAATCATCAAGTGATTTTGGATAACGTTGCGAAGAGTAATATGATAAGAGCATTTATGTATAGGAAGTACTAGCGGCATATCCACCATGCCCTTATCGTATTACACTCGTCTCGTTATCCTAGATCACTCTAGATTCTATGTTATAACACCACATAACACATAAACACATAACACGGAATTTGACTAAGGACTTGTGAAAGTACTCTTAGAAATCCAATCAAGGATTTATAATAGTACTTTGAGTATCCTTTAAGGATCTAACTATTTATATAGGAAGATCCTACAAGGATTTGACATTTGTACTTTGTTTCATCAAAACCTAAAATCCTAAAGTGATTTGGATAACGCTATAGTGAGAAATACAATAAGAGCACTTATATATACGATGTACCAGCGGCGTATCCACCATGCTCTTATCGTATTACACCCGTTTCGTTATCTAAATCACTTACATAACTCTACACATAATTACTTGTTCTTTGTTTTGCTTCATACGTTGAAAAATACTCTTAGAAATCCAATCAAGGATTTAAAATAGTACTTTAAGTATCCTCTAAGAAACTTACTATTAATATAGGAAGATCCTACAAGGATTTGGCATTTGTTTCTTGTTTTGTTTCACACGTAGGAAAGTACTCTTAGAAACCCAATCAACGATTTAAAATAGTACTTTAAGTATCCTCTAAGAATCTAACTATTAATAAAGGAAGATCATACAATGATTTGGCTTTTGTTTCTTGTTACGTATCATAAGTTATATACACAAAAAGCACTTAGTAAACACATATGCAATACATATTATTTGAGAAAACGGTTAGCACATATGAATCACCCAAAATATTTGAAAATATAAAAGAGGGGACTATGTACTTACAGGTTTGCGTAGATGTCATGCCTAATCATGTCTAGCGAAGCTCAAGTGATTCAAGTGTTTCCTAATTATTCGAATAATTATTAGGTTAGTGTGTATTGTGGCTTAAATGGAAGAACGAATAGAATTAGGTTTATTAACCAAACGAGTGAAGGATCTCATGTAATATGGTTCATAGTACCTTACATTCTGATTAAAAGGTGTCTAAAGGTGTTTTGACCTGTTACGACTTGTTAAAGTGGTTTATGGCACTTTAACTGGCCGTATAAGTAACTACGGGTCCGGATGGTCAAATGAGTCCTATGACGAGTCCAATATGTCAAAACATGTACTAATAGTGTATGATTAGTTTATAAGTAAAAAATAATGATCATATATGTTTAAAACTATTTTATGCGAAAACGAGTATTTTCGACATTTTAAAAGTATTTAAAGTTGACTCGTCATTTGACTAACCAACGATATGACCATAAGGTATAACCTCAGAGGGTTATTCCCTATATTACTATGGTCATATAAATGGGCTTGGTCGGATCCTAAGGTTGACCAAACGGGTCAGATTTGAAAGTCAAAGTGGAAGTTAAACCGCTCGATTTTCGACTAAGAAATAAGCGCTAAACTAGAAATGACGAGCTAGACATGTTAGAACATGTCTAATTTTGTTATAAAACTGATTTGGTGTCAAAACATTAAGTTTTAATACCCGAAAACTCTTCCGTCGTAAAAATGCATTTTTTACTTTTACTTCGTAAAAGTTTGACTCGTCATTTTGCCTAGTAAACATGATGATCAAAGGGTGTAATCGCAAGGGATTAACACCTTCATTATTACGATCATGTAGCAAAGTTCAGTTTGAACTTTGACTTGACCAAAATGGTCAGAACCGAAAGTCAAAGCAAAAGTCAATTTGCTTGACTTTTGGCTCATAACTAGCCAAATAATGAAAAAGACTTGGAGAAACACTTACAAGTGTTAGAAGAGGAAGATTAGAACTCAGGTAGGAGGCCTCAATTGCTGAAGCAAGCTCCAAATGAGTTTAGAGATGGAGAAAAGAATGGTGCAAGTTCAAATGGTGAACGGGATCACCTATTTATACTAATTTGGGATCAAGGAGAGCTTGACAAGTGTTATGTGAGGTGTCCTAAGGTTGCTTAGTGTCATAACAAGTCTCAAGACCAGAATTAAGGTGGCAAAGATCGTTCTAGGTGGCATTGTTTGGTGAAAGGTAGCAGAACTTTGAGAACAAGCAAATTTTTGCTTCTGGGCACCCCTTACGGACCGTATGGACTTAGGTCTTACGGTCCGTAAGGCCTTCTGATAAATAAGTTTCACTTTTTGGCAGATTTGGCCCCCGGACTTGTATTTTCACTTGTTTGTCATTTTTAACCCTTCTAACTTGTAATTTAAGCTATATGAAGGGTATAAAGGCATGTATAACTCGGATTTTGTTTCGAAAATGTCATGAATACCGTTGTCCTCGATTGTACGATTACGTATTTTGTAAATAAAATATAAAATTTTATTAAATACGAAAACGATCGAAAGTGTACAACGGTTTTTTGTTTTTTTTTTTGCAAATGTTTCAGTCTCCCCTCCTTTAGTAAATTTCATCCCGAAATTTATCCATAGGAGACTGTTGGATAAGGTTGGAATGATTGAAAGGTGTGCATAGCATTAGATTCCAAAGATGCGGAGCATCGTTTGGTATTTGAAATTTGAGGATTCAAAGTGTGAGTAGTGATATACTAAGTATCTCAAGGTATTCTAACCTCTCACTAATTGTTGAGCTTGTATTCGATTCCTAGAGCTTATGAATTTGAAGGGAGTTGCCAAGTGCATGAAAGAAAATGGTTTTGTATGACATTATGTTATACTAAGGTAATTAGTGTTAATCTTAAACAAACAATTGTCTTGCATGGAAATCCAGGGTTCTAACTATGGTGCATATAAAGACTTATTAAGGATTTCCAAAATGATTTTATTATTCTACCAGGGCCTTCCAGTTTCACAACATATGTGGAAACAGGAATGATGGGTCTACGTTTAAGCCTAAGTTGACATATACACTCGGTTTCTATCGTCCCACGAGGTACATCCCATGTACCATGAGCATTCCATTCAAAGGGACGGGTCTTCACACCTATAGCGTTATAGGTCATCACCTTTAACGCTATAATATACTACCGATCAGCTCGATTAGAGTTAATGAATGTACTTGTTTCGGATATTGCACTTATTGCACACACAAGTAAGCAAATAACACACATGGGTCCAAGATAACATAAAATCTTCAAGTGATTTGAATAACGTTCCGATGGATGATACAATAAGAACACTTATATATAGGAAGTACCAGCGGCGTATCCACCATGTCCTTATCGTGTTATACTCGTCTTGTATCTAATCACTTTAGATTTTATGTCATCATACCTAACAAGGCTTACTATGATTTCCATGCATCGAATTTCATAATTATGTGTGCATCCACATAGCTCATCTTGTTAAGTGGGGAAACACAAACAATAGGGTCGAAGAAAATGTTTGAATTAAATAAGTTCCTCAACGATACATCAATAATTGAAGCAATACGTGTCTCATACTAGCAATAATGACATCATTTGTTTCACACTAGCCAAATTGGTAGTATGCTTTTCATACTAGCATGAATCGTAATACGTGTTTTGCATATAAACGAGTTCATAGTATTTGTAGAGATTGTGTTGACGCACTAGGGGCGATTACAATGGGAGAAACTACGAGATTAGCTCAAATTCGTAAAGAACATAATCCTCGAAGTCGGTATATAGTTCTATATTACACATACATGTATTCATATTGGAATTTGTAAATGAAATACGAATGACAACAGTGAGGAAAATTTCTTGAAATAGATGTGTCATTATAAAAACAACTGAGAGTTGTTCATGGTTTTTGGATGACAAACAGAAAATGTAAAGGTTTAAATGATTATAAGTGCTCTATCATCGACTTGAGCCACATTAACGTTGAACGCATGTTCATGAGCTAAGTCATCATTAGCAAGCCTAGGGCAGTTACGTTTGAAATGATTTGGATCATCGCAATTGAAACATGCTCCAGCTGGGTAGCGAGGGCGAGTTTGAGTAGGGGTAGCTTGGTTTTGGATGCGACAAATCACAACTAGATGGCCTAGAAGACCACAAATTGTACACTGACGACATGGAGAGTTAGCTTGCCTAGAAGACCACAAATTGTACACTGATGGCATGGAGAGTTAGCTTGGTGGTGATAGTTGCAACGACTGCACAAAGGTTGTTTTCCAAAATAAAATCTCCTAGTGGGTGGTGGAGCCACCTGGTTAGGAGCCACATGATTAAGTGGAATTGGTGCGATAACTGCAAAATTATTTGAAGCTTTATGTTCCTTAGAATTTTTGGAGGGTTCGACTTTCACTTCCGTTCGTTTCCCTTGGGCAGCCTTATGAGGTTGTTTCATACCACCCTTGAGAAAAAGTTTTCCTTTCCTGACTTGTGAACCAGTTAGGGTTGCGGCTGGTTCGATAGCCTCCCTAACAGTAGCTGGTTTGCTGCCAATGATAATATCTTGGATCAGATCAGTAGGCCATCAATATATTATTCAATGGCCTGATCTAAGGGTGTGACCATAGTGGGACAGAGTAGGCTCAACTCTTCGTACCGATCAGTGTAGGCACGATTTTCACCACTATCTTATTTAAGGTCATAGAATTCAGTTTCAAGAGCCCTCATCTCATTATATGTATGTAATTCTTTCATCATAAGATTCCTAAATTCTTCCCAAGTTAACGCCATGGTTTCTTCCACCCCGCGATCCCTCATAATTCCATTCCACCATGTGAGTGCTCTCTTTTGAAAGACACTAGAAGAAAATTCTACCTTTCGGTCATTGGAACAGTGACAATGGCAAAAAGACTTTCGATACTTTCAAACCATTGTAGGAGTCCAGTGGCCCCCTCAAACCCATAGAATTTATTGGGTTTAGCCGAGTTGAATTGCTTGTAATTACAAGGTGTGGGTGCATTGTTGTTGTTATTACTGCATGCATTAGCTTGGTTGACCTGAGTCAAAAGAGTTGGGAGTATTGCAGCTATTTGTTGGGCGATTATAGCAGCCAATTCCGACATTTAAGTATTGTTGCGTCGAGGAGGCATCTTTTGAAGAAAATAGACACAAGTGATAAATAGACGAGTGAGATTTACAGGAAAAATCATAAATTTAAAATGATATACCGTAATGAAGTGAAAATTTTGATTGGTATATGTTCAAAAATCTTTATAAAAATTTGTTTTCAAAAATAAGGAATACATGATAGATGAGTCTTTATAAAAATTTTGGATGAGAAAATACAAACCAAGTTAATGGTTTATTTTATAAATTCTTTATCTTTTAAAAATTATTTTTAAGACATATAATATATTTAATTGAAGCATTAAAATAGAGAAAAATGTGTAGATAATAATTTTTTTTTCATCCGATTGAAAAAGATTTTATAAATATGAGAGAGAAGTAAACAAAGGAGTGTACTTGCGAAGACAATAGGATTACACAGAGTTGTGAGGTGAAATGTAATTCGTTCTGAAGGTTTTGAATATAAACATATTACCGAAGGTAATATGGTGGAGCAATGACACAAGGGTCGTAATGTTTTGAAAACGTTCGACTAATCAAGGTACATGGGTTTTCATAATGTTTTGGGAAGACATGATTTAGCCTATAAGTGGACACTCACCTCAAGAGTTCCAAGATTTTGATGAGATTTTTGGAAAATAAACATTTGAGGCATAAAGTCTAAGGATTTAAGATAAATCATCTAAGGTTAGATGATTTGTAAATTATAGGATAGTTTTGGCAAGAATAAGGATGAGGATGGGGATTAGGATAGAGATCCTAATGATAACTCATGTTTGGGTCCCTAGGAAGGTTATAGTGTGACACCCGACTATCTAGGTTGTACCGTACAAATGTAACACATGTCATGAATAAATAAAAAGGTTGTATTTGACTGATATTGATATTTATATGTGATATTTGATGTGTTGGTAAATCCAAACATTGATAAAAAATTATGTTGGCAACAATAAGATAAACGCTTATCGCGCAACGAACAAAATGCGAAACGAACGTCGGTGACCACCCGATCAATGTTAAAATCCTAAAAATAATATGTTATGATTAGAATGGAATTTTAATCATGTCCAGAAGAAAAAAAATAAAATAAAACGCTAAGAAACTCTATTTTTCGAGTTTGAGCACGTAGCGCGCGATACTGTGCGTATCTGACAAAATACTATCAACGCAGCCAGTCAAGGCAACTGGTAATTATTTCAGTAATATTTTAGTGAGATTATTTTTATAGAATGATAAAAATAATTTAAAACGCACTAAAACGGGATTAAAATGCTAGATAAAATACCCGGTGTCTAGTAAAATACCAGTTTTTAACCAAGATTATATATATATATATATGCATATGTATACGGATATATGTATGTATGGGGACATAGGTGGCGGCTAGAATGCCCACCTCTCCCTTTCATGTGCCAAGTGTTGGTCTTGGAAACTCCAAATAATGATTAAGCCTTTTCAAATTCTTCCAATATCTTGCATAAACCAAGAAAACAATCAAACTCAATCTCACACTCTCTCTCTCTAAAAGCTACGGCTGAACATCCCCTTGCACACCTCCCTCTCTAAAAGCTACGGCTGAACATCCCCTTGCACACCTCCATCTTCATTTTCAAATTTTTTCTTGAAGATCTAAGTCCATTCCAAGAAGGTTTCAAGGTGTTTTGAAGATCCAAAGGTGTTTTCAAGGTGAAACAAGCTCCAAACATCAAAAATCTTGTCAAAATCCACAAAAATATTGAAAGGTATAAATTTATTTTCAAATCACATTCTTGATTTTTAGTGATGATAGTGATGTTGGAAGGTTTCTCTTGAACTTAGAATTAATCATAAACTTGAAACTAATAATGAATGAGATTTTAAACAAAGTAAAAATGGGTGTGTATATGTATGTATGTATGTCCGAATGTTGTATGAGTGTGTGTATTTAGTTGTGTTTTCATTTTTGTTGAATGATTCTTGTTTGACATGATTCTTGAAAGATTGTTACATGCATGAATCAAAAAGTGTCATAAAAGAATGTTCTAAAAAGGGTTTTGTGATTTGAGATGATTTTGTTAAAAAGTGAACTTTTGGAAGTTCATATATGTATGTATATATGTCATGTATACATATATATGTATGCATGCATGTAAGTTTTTGTCACATGTTCATAAATGTAAGAATGTTTGCATTTATGTAAATATGATTAGATGATAATGGAATGAACATGTTATGATTTATATGGACATGGAATAAATATTCTCTTTGATGCATTTAAGATCATGTAGGATGATGATATGATATGGGTGCATTAGATGCACATATTTGGACATGCAAGTTGATATTTGATCATAAAAGGATGATTTGATAAAAACAAATTTTAACTAGATTCTAAACACTAAAAATATGAATATTTGAAGTGTTAAAATGATATAAAACTTTTTCATAAACGCATGTTGTACTGGGTGCTTTATGTGTTGTAAAATACGTGAAATCACATGATTTATGTGACTTACACAAAAACTGCACTAATCTGATTATAATCATCATTTTAATCAGTAAATAACATGTCTTGTGTTAAAATATCAAATCATCACGAGTTGTGTAACACCTCGTAAAACCGTGTCCAATGATGTGTTGACACGTGTACTAAACCCTAATAAAGTCAAACGTTGACTATGAGGGATTAATTTCATCAAAATCAAACACCTTGAATATGAAAGGACTAAAGGTGTCAGCATGCTTAAACTAAGCCTCTGAATGACCTTGCACGGTATTCCTATTCTCATATTAAGCCACTTGTTGGATACTCGAAAGCGTTTGAGATAAACTCAAAAGTTTGTGCATCGAAGGGTTAAAAGCGTCAACATGTTAATTCTTACCTCTGAGTGACCTTTTAACGAACCGAGAACTTCATGATGTTCGATCATACTCTTGAGAATACCAATAATGGCCGATTAGGGCTTTGATGCCGTTAAATGATAATACGCAAAAGTTGCGCGTTAAAAGGGTTTAAAGTGTCAACATGTTTAAATTATACCTCAGAGTGACCTTTTAACGAAACCCGAAGCTTAACGATGTTTGTTATACTTCCAAGAATACCTACAACTTAACTTGAAGGGCCAAATGTCCGAAATATGAAAGTTATTTCAAGTTATAAGGTCAAGGGGCCAATTATGTCAAGTTTAAAAACTTGAATTGCTGAACCATGAGGGGTCGCGCTACGCGACACCCTCCCCCTCATGTTGTCGCGTGACGCGACGGTATCATCTGGGTAGGCAGAATGTGCAGCTGTCCTTCTTCTTCCTTGTTCTCCAAACAAACCACTCTAGCTCCTACATTTCGAAACCATGAGCTTGTTAACTGTTTTTAACACCTGGTTAGACACTTGGGGTGATCTTAGGAGTCCCATAACACTTGGCATGATCCTAGGAAGTCATGCTCAAGTATAAATAGAGGCTCTTGTTATCCATTTTACCTTGCACCATTCAATTCTTTCTTTCTATCTCTTATGGGAGCTCCTGAGCAATTGGGAGCAGACTTTTGAGTTTTCTTCAGTCCATAGGACCACTTGTAAGTGTTCCTTTCGTGACTAGTTCTTTTATTTGGCTTTTAAAGCTGAAAAGTCAAGCGTTTACGATAAACACTTTAACTTTTAGTTAGACCTTAAACGGTCAAGCCATGGTTCGCAACGAACATGGCTACGTGATCGTAATTAGGTAGGTGTTAATCCCTCAAAAGGGCACCTCCAAAGAATCACGTTTGCTTGGTCAGTTGACGAGTCAACTTAATATGGTTGTAAAAAGTCAACGGGTCACTTTTTAAATTAATTGAGATTTGAGTTTAAAAGTGTTCTAAAATATGTTTTATCAATTAAAAAACCTGGTAATAATTATTAGAACATGTGTAAACATGTTCGGCTCGTCAATTCCAGTTTTAGGATCGGTTCGGAACCGAAAGTCGCGAAGTTTGACTTCTGCTTTGACTTTCGTTTATGAACCGAATTAAAACTAAATTGCTACTGATTTAAGTTTCTGTTAGGATTTTAATATGATGTAGTATAACTCCCTAAGGTTATATTACATGTCATATAGTAATATGAGATTATATTGCAAGTTTCGTTATTATGCTTAAAGTTGACCAAATTGCCCTTTTCGCTAGAAATAAGGTTTTAAGCATACATGAGCATGCAAATGAATTGTATTCAGATACGTTAACATGTTTATCATATTTTGATGTTATAAATCTGGTCATAAACTGAGTTTGCTTAAATAGTTGTAAATTATGCTTTTAAAAGGACGAAAATCCCCTTTTTACACCTAGAATGATTTCAAGCATACTTTATTGGTAAAACTTCTTACCTACTGATATGATATCATAATTAGGATTATTTGGGATGCCAGGTTAGATTATATTTTGAGTTTATGCACAAGTCTTTGATAAGTATTATTAAATGACGATAATGCCCCATAAGGCACTTAAATTAGTTTTTTAAGCATAATAATATTGTCAAACCTTTTACCTACTGATATGTTATGACAATTAACATATTTTAACTATTCAAAGCTGGTCATAACATCAGATTTACTAAAACATCGTTAATATCGTCATTTAACGACTTTTACGCCTATTAGGAGCATAGTATGGTTTTAAACCATACTTATCACCCAAGACTTGTTACCTAGTGATTTTATAAATCATTTTTAAAATTTTTTTACAGTAGGTATAAGTCATGAACTTAGAATCCCAAATTAGTCCTTAAAACTATGTGTGAAATGACCAAAATGCCCATACGGTGCATAGTTTGGTTTTAAAGCATAAACCACACATATATTTGATATTGTAAGTCCTGAAACCGAGATCACAATGATATCGCACAACTCGTAAGGTGGCGGAATCACACAAAAAAGTTGCAAAGAAATAAGAGATGAAAGGAAGATGATTTTGTATTCAAAAGCTTCAATCAAATCTTGCATACAAGGTTAATTGTCTAATACAAGATTTATCCCAACACCACCACCTACACCTATGACATGACTTGCTATTTATAGTAAGAGGATTAGGGAGGATGCTCCCTAAACCCTAGACCCATAACTACCCACTAAGCCCAAATACAACCATTAGTCCAATACTCCTACTAATCCACTAATTCACTTATCCATAAACCATTAAGGGCCTAACAATCTCCCCCTAGGTTTATTGGATAAGTAGATGCATCAAACCTGAGGACCTCCTTCGCCTTGCTCTAGAGCAAACAACCTATTTAACTGAATATTGGCAGCAGCACTCGTCCAATCCTTAGCACATGCTTCATACTTCTCATTGGTTTAGATTTGGTGAGCGTTGAGAACCAGGATATCTTCCAGATGAAAGCTCATTAGATCATAGGAATTTGGAATTCTGATGGATTGTTCTTCAGTAACAAAAAGGGCTTCTGCCATCTTTGGATCATAGGCCCAAACTTGAAATTTTTAAGGATTCCCTTCTCAAACTTTTTGGAGAGCGGAATGATCTTCTCTTTATCAGTGGGAGGCCAGATGACTGATTTGATAGTGTGTTTGGTGTGAGGATCACGCACTTTGGGGTTTCTCCTTATTGTTGGCTCAGCAGTCTTCATAGTGGCAAAGTTTGTTCTCACTTCTCGTTCTAATCTTGAGTGGAATCTCCAACCCCTTCCGTCTTTGCTCAAATCTGGATCGAAGTACGGAGCTCGTAGCAAACTTTTCAAGTCAATTTTGGTCCATGATTGAAATTGACTTTCTTTGCCATAATATTCTCGATGCCCACTCTTTCTTGTGATCAGCCACATCCGTTTATCTGGCTCATATCTCCAACATGTCACTTCTGATTTGTTACCGACATCATCATATTGAGTAGATCCTAATTCCATCACCAATCCGTCTTATCTCTGTGTGGGATCCTTTAATTGAAAGTTCTCATCAAGAGGATTCATATCTTGATTCTTCATCACCAGCAACTTCCTTTTCTTTTGTTTTTCTTTTTCCTCTCGCCTCTTCTTGGACTTGCTGCTTTGCTTCTTTGGTTTAGCAGCCATATAAGCTTCAAGAGCTGCCGCTCTTTTCTCTGGAGTTTGCTCAGATCTTCCAACATAAAACTGCTCATATTCTTTATCCACAAACTCATTTCCAAATTTCTTTTCAAGCTTTGCCTTCAGATCGTAGACAGTTGACATTAACATCCCTACATCACATTGTAGTTGATCTATTGTGAGATCTTTGTTGGTGATTTGTGATTGTAGTGATGAGATCTGGGCTTCTTTCAGTTCAGCATCTTGTTGGAGAGAAATGATCTGAGCATTCTTCAGCTCCGCATCCTGTTCCAATACAACCATACGTCTTTTCAAAGATCTGACGTTTTTCAGTTGCATAACAGAAAGCTGCTTCCTCATGCTCAGCATTGCCTCCCCCATTAGAGCTTCCTGCTTCAAGATGAACACCACCACTAGAATTTCCTGGCTGTGAGGGGGTGGTTTCAAAATCGAAGTTTAAATCAGACAAGTCTGGGTTCTCAAGGTTTGTTTTCTTTGATGCATCAGTTGTTGGTGGATCAGGCTGTGGATCATTAATAGGAGTGGACTCAGGGGCAGTCGAAGGCCCAGAAGGAGTGTCATCAGGTGCGGTGTCGATTCTTTGTTTCTTTGGAGCTGATTCTTCAGTAACATCAGCTGTTTCTTGAACTCCAGCAGTGGAGATGGATGGAGGGTCTCCATCGCCACCCTGTAAACTTCGAATTAAAGCTGCCAAATTATCAGAGGTTATTGGCATAGGCCGTCGAACGGTATCCTCTTCCTTGTCAAACGTCACTATCTCTATTTCGCTTTCGGAATCAGTTTCTTCACTAGAGTCTGTTTCTGAATCTGAATCAACAAAAAGAACTTCATCTTCATCGTCATCTGCCTGTTTTACTTACTGCATGATGTACATCATGCTCTTCTGCTATTTGTGCATTAATTTGAGGCGGAACTAGAGCAACAGGGATGACTGTAGGAGCAGGTGCAACAGGAGCTCCTTGCACAATATCAGCAAACCTCCCATGCTTCTCAAGTGCAAACCTTCCTTCGAAATTATGATGCTTGGCTCTTTTATTTCTACATGCATTCCCAAAACATCCTGGCCCCATTGGCTTTAAGTTGATGAAATTCTGGCCCTTGACCAATGCAGGGTATCGATCGTCAAGAATAATCTGGATAAATCTTGGATATAGCATGAAAATCTTCTTTTTCAGATCATCTAACATTTTCTTCATATTATCAAACATGAAAGCTGAAAAGTTGTAATCCCATCCATTCACTAATGCAACAATCGCTGATGTTTGCGTCATGTTTAGCTGATCAAATCCACCTTTTGTTCTCAGCGATGCATTGAAGAAAGAAATGCACTAAAAGCCTCCAGTATGGCGGAAATTGCTTTTTCAGAACTGTAGGATATCCACCTTCATAGCTCATCCTTCTGAGTACAGCTAGAACTCTTGACTGATCGTATAATGTTGGATGATGTGGTTGATCTCCCAATCTTAATACTTCTCGTATTATTGCTTCAGTCACTATAATCTTCGTCTTTTGCAGCGTTGCTTCAATCGATCCTGCACCTTGCCTGTTTATCTTCGGAGTGTTCCAGAAGGTATTTATGCAGCTATTACACATTACTGGTTCTGCTCTCAAAGCGTGCGTAAGAGGGTAATTGTTCAAACCCCTGATCAGAGATCCAAATAGCTCTATTTGGTCTGCTGGAGGATCTGACAAGTATCCAGCTTGATTATGAAATTCGTTAACTTCTAACTGCCATTGGTTCCCTTCTTGCATCATTACACCGGCCATTTTCCGTACTAAAATATCGTCGTTAGATCATTTTCAACTTGAAAGTTAACTTGAATTTAGATTAACGACGGATTAATAAAATGAACACGTCGAAAATCCGAACACAAGTAGACATGTCATTAAAGTAGTCCAGAAAAGCAGTTCAAAGGTCCATTTGAAAAGGTTCAAGTCAAGGGATCAGGTCAAAGGCCAGTTCAAAACTGGTTAAGGTCCGAAATGATGGGGTTCATCTCGGATGAACCTCTTCATCCGGAATGACATAGCCATTCCGCCCGAGATCATCCGAAATGGGAATCTCCTAGTCCGGAATCATCCGAGATGATAATTTCTGGTCCGATATCATCCGTGATGCTGCTTTGTGATCCGGAATCAAATACCTTTAGTCCGAAATGTATACGAGATAATCCAAAATGAGAGAAGATGAGAGAGAATTTCTAAAGATCAGTCCGAGATGATTCGAAATTGTGTCTTGAATCATTGTCAATCTCGTATTTAATGATCTCGAATGTTGTTGGGCCCGACCCATTTGGGATGTCTGGTCCGAAATGGTGGGCCTGTTCAGGCTTTGACTTTGTCAAACCCTGATGGGCCCCATTCGAGTTAGTGGGCCATCCAGCTCAATATTTTATTATTTTTTAGCAAAGCTTTTCAAGATTAGCAAAATACCCCCTTTAAAATCAACGAATCTACCCACTGAGCAACAATAAAATAATAATAATAAATACGTAAGAAATACTAACACAGGGGTGTTTTTAGGGAAGACTGCCACGGGATCAAATTGTTCTCGAACTGATTAAGGAACACTTTTCAGCTCTTCGTTTACTTGGACCGGTCCATGCGATTGTTGATATGCTTATCCTCTTAAATCCACCGCTTAGACTTCAACTTTTTAGCTTTGTGATACTCTTTAGGTAGATTTATACTTGTTGGTGCACTGATGTCTTTTAACTTCGCCTTTATTGAGTCTTGTATTGTATTAGATAGACCAGGGCACGGAAATCGAGAAAACAAGTTTTTAGAGTAATTCCGCTTGAATGGTGCTTGGTGTTATTTCAAACGGAATTAACAGTCTCAAGCGAAATTCCTAATTCCATACGGAATTAGGTAATTCCGTTTGAAATGGTGATTCCGTTTGGAACGGTTTCAAGCGGAATTACACCGGCTATATATAGGAGTGTGCCTTGTTCATTTGAAACGAAATTATATGTGTGTGTTTGAGAGCCGAGGTGCTGCCGAATTGTAATCAGATCTGTAAAAGCTCAGGAAATCAGTAATAGATAAAGATTAGAAAGTATCAAGCTGTGTTGACATCATTTACATTGATTCCGCCTTTGTTTTTGATGATGAACTACTCAGATTGACTCGTTAGGGTCACACGACGATCCAACAAGTGGTATCAGAGCTCAGGACGAGGAATTCATACCAAATCAGCTTGTTTTCACCAGATTCTTTCACTTCTACACCTTCTTTTCTGATTTGAACAAGATTTAACGGACAAAATGGCTTGATTTTAACATATCATAAGCGAAATACACTTTTAACAAACCCTTGAAAGTTTCAGATCAAAATTCAAAGTAAAAGTGACAAAAATGGACCTAAAAGTTAATTCCGTTTGAACGAGCTTTTAATTCCGTTTCAAAAGATTGTTGTAATTCCGCACGGAATTACAATCTGTAACTAATTTCGCTTGAAAGTTCCTGATTCCGTTTAAAGCATTAAAACGAAATTACTAATTTCGTTTCAAAGAACATAATTTCGTGTGAACTTGTAATCTCCTTTGAAAGTAATTCCGTTTGAAGGGTAATTTCGTTTGAAGTTCACAATTCCGTGTGAACTAATTTCGTTTGAAACTGTGTTTTCAAAATTTCAAAAAAAAAAAAAATTCTAAGTGTTTGTTGATCGTTTCAGGTACTTGAAAATGGATGATTTGTTCATGAATCCGTTCTGTGTTGTATTTGCTTATACTGTTGGTTCTGGAGATGCTACATCAAGCAACACGAATGAAACCACACCGACATCTAGTGCAAAGAAAACTCTCAATGATGCTTTGAGTGTAGAGAGTGCCTATGGGACATACAACAAACCTCCAAAGTTGATGGCTATTGAAGATTACAATAGGTGGGCAACAAGGTTTGATGAGTGGCTTCAAGCTTTTGCATATCCAAGCTGGAAAAGTTTAAAGAATGGTTACGTTAGAGGAGCACGGTTTGGTGAAAGTTTGACAGATACTGATGAAATTGAAAGTTATGTTGCTGAACAAAAGTGCATCGCATTGATTCATCAGTATGTGAGAGATGACATACTTTCATTGATAGAATATGTTAATTCGACAGATCTTTGGGAGAAACTGAGGGTAAAATGTGTAGGTAGTGCTGAGATAGTAAAAAACAAAAAGAAACTGTTAAGAAAAGAGTTTGATTTATTTGGTTGTTTAAAGAACGAGTCCGTTTCCAAGATGATTGAGAGATTCGGGCATCTGAAATTGGAGTTGGCAAGATACAAAATTGTATATACTCAAGAAGAGTTGGTTGACAAACTGTTCGACTCCCTGCCGAATGAACAAGATTGGCAGTACTTTGCATTAATGCTGAAGAATACAATCAAGTCTGAAGAGTTGACAGTGGATCTGCTTATCGAAAGACTGGAGAGTCACGAGTTGGAGATCAAGAAATCTAGCAAAGTCAACAACTCATCCTATCAGCAGAATGTGGAGTTGTACTACAGAGGAAATCTACCAAAGACTGGTTCTCCAAGAACAGCATTTTCTGCAGAGAGTTCAAATAATGTGAATCAAGAAACTCCTCATAGTGGTTTTCATAGTGGATCTTCTTCAGCAACTCCAAGCCAATCTGCATCAAAGAATCTGTTCCAATGTAAGATTGCTGTGGATCTGAAGAACGCTCAAAATTTCAGTGAAGAGTCAGCAAAACAACAGATGGTGTTCTTAGAGTCGGTGTTAGAATCGTACGAGAGCCTCGTGGCGGGCAAGATTGGAAACACCAACCTGACTAAGGAGGACTATGATCAAATAGATCCTGAAGAGATGGAACTGATCGATATCAGGTGGTGTATGGCCAGTGCAGTCCGGAGAGCGCAACGGTTCATGGAGATTACTGGGAGACATTCTATCAGTGGGCCGTCCACAAAACTTGGCTTTGACAAATCAAAAGTCACGTGCTACAGGTGTAAACAAAAAGGACATTTCAAACGTGAATGTCGTAACGCTCCTGCTGATGATACTGCAAATCCATTCCGCGAGGATTACTACAAAAGAGCGATCTA
Organism: Helianthus tuberosus; assembly: GCA_030545235.1. Taxonomy (NCBI): domain Eukaryota; kingdom Viridiplantae; phylum Streptophyta; class Magnoliopsida; order Asterales; family Asteraceae; genus Helianthus; species Helianthus tuberosus. The sequence goes on along the minus strand of JARYGA010034633.1, from coordinate 12,890 downwards.
TCATCAGAATAAATCAGAACCGCCCAGAATGAAGCAGCTTGAGGATGCCCCCAAAGAAAAATCAAGAGCTCTTGCTGTTATTCATGATGACGAAGGTTTTGATTGGAGTGAACTGCTACTAGAGGAAGATGCAGTAGGATACGCTTTCGTTGCAGAAAAGATTATTCCTTACAAAGACACCAGAAATGAAGAAGAAAAATACCTTAGTAGAAAGAGTAGAGCAGAATACAAGATGATCAGATTATCTAAGGTGTTCAGTGAAGCCAAGAGAGAAAAGAGATGGGATGCTGATAGAGAATGTTACCTTGATCCTCAAGGAAACATTGCTATTGATACGAAAACTCTTAGTCTAGAAGCTTTCATTGAGGAATTTGCTGAAGAAGAAGAAGCCTTACAGAGAGAATGGTGGGGAGGTGGAGAAGAGAAAGAAAAAGAAAAAGAGAAAGAGAATGAGTCGCAGTCTAAGAAGAAAGATGATGGGATTATTGATACTTCACAAGAATTCACCGCTGAAAACTTGGGGAAGATGGCTGACAAAGTGCTTGCTGCAAAGGAACTTGAGGTAGACTCTAAGTCTGAAACTGAGTCTAAAAGCAAGGCCAGTCCAAACATTTCAACAAGAGAGTCAGGTAAGAAAGTCAAAGGTGATAGTGACTGCAAAAGTTGCATGAAAAACTGCAAGTTTTGTAGTACACTCACTTACCTTAGTGATACAAAGGTTGAAGAACTGACAACAAGAGTCAGAAAGGTTGAAGATCAGATTCTAGACCGTGATAAAATGCTAAAAGCTTCAAATGATCGAGCTAAAAATTTAACTGAGAAAATTGAAAATGATAAAATTGAAGTAGAAAGAATTAGGAAAGAGAATGAAAAGCTAATTCACGAAAATCGTCAACTCTCAGAAAATTTTGACAAACTAAAATGAACGGTAAAAGATTCTGATGAAAGAAACGGTAAAACCAATAAAGAAAATGAGCATTTAACTGTAGTTCTTAGATACAAAGAAGAGCAAATCAACCAACAACTGGATGAGATTGCTAAATTGAAGCTTCAGTTTGAAGAAGCTAAGATTGAGAATGAGCGTATCAATCTGAAATTAACCAGTTACAACTCCGCAAGCTTTGTTTTACAACACATTGTTCCTAAACCCATCGGGAAAAATAAAGCAGGCGAAGATGTTTACTCGGATGGAACTGGGGTTGGGTATCATCAGGTTCCACCGCCAGTGTTAAACAATTTTTCAAAGAAGACATCCGGGTTGGTTAATGATGAAGATGAAACAAATGAAATAAAACTTCCAGAGTCAATTAATGTTACATTTTCTTCATCTGATGATAGTGTTCAAACTGAGATTGTGAAAGGCATGGCTGAAAGTGTTTTGAAGTCTGATAGTGATTCAGTTGAGGATGAAGAGTGTTTTCTGAACAATTACATTCCGAAACCAAAATCCAAAAACAACTTAAATGAAGAACCTACTCTTGTCATGTACAAGATGTCGGGATCGGATAAGTTGTATTCGGATTCTAAGTTTCCACTGGAGAATGTTAATGTGAACAAATTGAAAAACGTGTTCAAATTGGTTGAAATTGATCTGTCTGAGATAGAAGGTTTGAAACAGACAAAGAGGCAAATGAATTTTGAAAAAGATAAAGCTTACTACAAGAAACCAGTTGTTCCACCATGTTTTTATAACAAAAACCAAAACAGATGGTTGGGTGGATATCAGGGTGGTAAGAATTATCAAAGAAGAAACTTTCAAAACAAGAAATTTGTTGAGAAAAAGGTGTTTGTTTCGAGTTCAAGTTCACTTTCTGATGAAGAATCTAAGATTTTTTCGAAAACAAATGAAGAATTCTTTGAGAAGAAGGCCTCACAGCCTCAGACTGAAGGCACAAGTCGGGTAGTTGATACTCGTACATGCTTTAAATGCAACAAAGTTGGACATATTGCACGAAAGTGTACCAACTTTAAGCCTAAGTCTGACGTTGTTGAGAGTCAAAAGAAGAAAGTTGATGTGAAAGGAAAAGCTCCAATGGTTGTTGAGCAAAAAGTTTTGAAAAACAAAAACACCAAGATCAAAACTGAACCCGTAAAGAATGTGGTAACTAAAACTGACAAGTTTTACAAACGGGTTGCTTCGCCTCAACAAACATGGAAGCCAAAAGTAGTTGAAAAGAACCCAAGTTCTCCAAAACCAAAGGTTTCAGAGTCAGAAAAACAATCGTCTTCTACCACACCGGTAAAGATGAATGTTCCTTTGGATTACTATGAGAAACTTGAAAAACAAGAGTCTGTTACTTCTGAGAAAAAGGTTGTTTCGAAAGACCAACCATCTGGTCAACCTCAAAAAGACGAATTTTTATTGTATAGAGAGGTTGAGGTTGGGTCTGCAGAGAGCTTAAAGATGAACGACAAGAATTTTCCGCCACTTTACATTGCAAAAACTCACTTAAATGTCAAGTTACCTGAGTCCAAAGAGGCTTGGGTAGCATCCAAATCTAACTAAAGTATGTGTGATATGTGCAGGAGCTTCCAAGATCCGTTTCGCGATGGATTATGGATAGTGGAGCTTCTCGGCACATGACGGGGAAAACAGCCCTACTGTACGATGTTAGAAATTTCAATGGAGGTTATCTAGGTTTTGCAGGCAATCAAGGTGGTAGAATAGTTGGTGAAAAAACGTTATCCAATGGGATTGTTACGTTTGAAAGAGTGAATTACATCGCCGAGCTTGAGAATAATCTTCTGAGTATTTCTCAGATTTGTGATAGAATGTATACCACTCACTTTACTGACAAAGAATGTTTGATCTTGAAACCAGGATTTGTTATCCCTGAAGAATGGATTATCATGAGAGCACCAAGAGTCAATGATCTGTACGTGTTGGACATGAGTGTAGCAACTACAACCACAGGTCAGGCTCATTGTTTTGTGTCAAGAGCAACTGAGAAGGAATCACAATTATGGCACCGGAAGATGGGTCATATACATCTTAGAAAAATGAATCACTTGGTGCACAATGACTTGGTTACTGGTGTTCATGTCAAAGGTTTTCATCTTGAGGGAGAATGTATTAGTTGTGTCAAAGGCAAGCAGAAAAATAAATCACATCCTCAAAAGAAAGTCAACTCAGTCTCAAGACCTTTAGAGAGACTTCATATGGATCTTTTTGGTCCAGTGAACGTCAAAAGCATCACTGGTGATTACTATTGTTTGGTTGTCACAGATGACTTTTCAAGGTTTTCATGGGTTTCATTTCTGAAGTCGAAAGATGAGACGTTTGATAGTTTGATGGCGTTGTTCAGAAAAATTGAAAACTTGTACCAAAGGCGTATCAAAAAAATCAGAAGTGATAATGGTACTTAGTTTAAGAACAACAAGATGGAAGAGTATTGTGATGAGAGAGGTATATTGCAAGAATTTAGTGCTCCTTACACTCCACAACAGAATGGGGTAGCTGAACGAAAGAACAGGACGCTAATTGAAACGCCCAAGACAATGCTTGCTAATTCTAAACTACCAGTAAATTTTTGGGCAGAAGCAGTGTCAGCCGCTTGCTATACACTCAACCGGGTTCTCACTATAAAGAAATTCAACAAGACATGTTTCGAGCTGATCAATAACCGCAAACCGAATCTGAAGTATTTAGAACCGTTTGGGTCTCCCTGCACTGTTCTAGAGCCTTTTGGAAAATTTGGTGCAAAGAGCATTGAAGGAATTTTTGTGGGTTACTCAAGTCCATTAAAACGAGTCTTTGTTCCAAGCTTGAAGCGGATTATTGAAGCTCACAATGTTGAATGTCAAAGTAATACAATGCCTCCGCAGAATCCTGGAGATTCATGGCGTTTTCATTATGACACTTTGTGGGATTCGTTTGACATGGAAGAAGAAAAGGAAGAAGAAGATTTCTTTGACGAGTTGGATATTCTGAGAGAGTATGAGTCTTCGCAGGAAAGGTTCTCAGCTGTGTATTCAAGACGACCGCAACAAACTTCAAATGATAATGAAGCAGGTCCGAGCAATGCTGGAGAACATAATGATATTCAACAAAATGAAGTTGCTCCAGATAATCAGATGGCAGACAATGATAATCAAGAATCTGATAACATGCCAGTATTTGATCATGGTGATTCAGATTCTGAGGGGGAGCAAATCCAGATTTCAAGTCAAACAAACCCAGTCAATGAAGAAGGTGCAAATCAGAATGTTACTAATCTGGAAGGCGAGGTAGATGTTCCAGGCGAGGTGATGCCAAGAACTCTTTCATACCATCCAGAGGAGTTGATAATTGGAGAGTTACAATCAGGCGTTCGCACTAGACGTCAAATTGACCAAGGCCTTGTTTTTATTCTACAGTAGCACCTTTACAAACTGAGTTTTCACTAAGTTGTTTTATTTCACAGATCGAACCGCGAACATACAAAGAGGCGCTAACTGAAGATTCTTGGGTCAATGGTATGCAAGAAGAGTTGAGTCAATTCGAGAAGTTAGGAGTGTGGAAGTTAGTAGACTTGCGTGATGGTCACAGGAAGATCAACACAAAATGGGTGTTCAAGTGCAAGAGGGATGATCGTGAGATTGTTGTTCGTAACAAAGCTCGACTCGTAGTCTAGGGCTTTAGTCAGCAGGAGGGAATAGATTTCACCGAGGTGTATGCTCCAGTTGCGAGACTAGAAGCGATCAGAATCTTCCTAGCATTTACATCTTGGAAAAATTTCAAAGTTTATCAGTTAGATGTAAAATCGGCGTTTCTCTACGGGAAGGTAAATGAGGAGGTATATGTCGGACAGCCACTAGGCTTCACCAATCCAATCCACAAAGACAAGGTTTATTTGCTGGATAAAGCGTTGTATGGTTTACACCAGGCCCCGAGAGCTTGGTACGAGACATTGTCTCAACACCTGCTAGCCAACAGCTTCATCCGAGGAAAAGTGGATGCCACTCTCTTCACCAAAGAGGTCGACGAACATCTTCTGATCGTTCAGATATACGTGGACGACATCATATTTGGGTCTACAAATGAAAATCTGTGCAAAGATTTTGAAAGAGTTATGAAGCAGAAATTTGAAATGTCATCGATGGGTGAGATGAAATTCTTCTTGGGACTTCAGGTTGATCAACTACCTGAGGGAATTTTCATACACCAGACGAAGTATGTTCATGATATCTTAGAGAAATTTGGGATGTCAGGATCTACTTCAGCTTCCACCCCATTAGCGACGAACCATGGGATAAACCCTGATCTCACCGGAGAGAAGGTAGATGAAACGTTGTATCGTTCCATGATCGGTTCGCTGATGTACTTGACAGCTCCAAGATCCGATATTATGTATCCAACCTGCCTCGCAACAAGATTTCAATCTAACCCAAGAGCTTCGCATATGGTGATTGTGAAAAGGATATTACGCTACCTGAAAGGAACTCCATCATTGGGGTTGTGGTATCCAAGAAAAGGCGATTTCATGCTCGAAGGGTATTCCGATTCCGATTTCGGATGCTGCAAAGTTAACGCAAAGTCAACAACAGCGGGATGTCAGTTTTTTCGGACCACGCTTGGTCACCTGGCAATGTAAGAAGAAAACCTTTGTGGCTCTATCCACATGTGAAGCGGAGTATGTATCTGCTAGCAGTTGCTGCTCTCAGATCTTATGGATCCAGCAACAGATGCGCGACTACGGTTTGCAATTTCTTAACACCCCTATCTTTGTTGATAATGAGGCAGCAATTAATATTACAAAAAATCCAGTTCATCATGCTAAAACTAAACACATAGAAATTCGTCATCACTTCATCCGATATTGCTTCGAGAAGAAGTTGATATGAATTGAGAAAATCCACACTGACAATCAGAAAGCTGATTTACATACCAAAGCTTTTGATAAAACACGTTTTAAATATCTTTTAAAACTGAATGGTATGATGCTCTTATCGGTGTCAGATGGAATAATTGGCTTTGATAAAGGTACTGTTGTAGAGGACGATGAGAAACAATCTGCAATGGTTTGTCGATTTTTTACTTGTTTATGTATTTAGGGGGAGTATAGGTTATTTTCAGAAAATACAAAAACAGTAAAAAAATTCAAAAATCCAAAAACATGAGAAACTTTCAAAATCTAAAAACAATAGAAAACTGAAAAAGAGCTTGTGTAAAAAGGGAAAATGACAGTACATTGGCTTGACAGTTACGGTATGCTAAAGATTTGTAAAGTATAAAGCGCTAACCAGTCTCGCTGATGATGTGCCAATAGGTTTTTACACATTTAGTAGGTTTGTTCGGGATATAAACATAAAAATTCAAACTTGCTTATTTCGTGGGGAACACTACTTGGATATATAGGTAACCCCTGAAATCTCGTTTGAAAGGTCCCTCTTTCTGAGATACTAGGTCTTTATGCTCAGTGATATCTGGGGTATTATTCCGGGACTTCTGATAATGCGGAAGCAATGGCCTAGTCCCCGAATAATACTTTCTGCATTGCTTGAAACATAGCATCGCCCTCAGCTAAAAAATGATAAAACATTGAAAAATGCTAATCATGGCTGTTGTAAAAAAGATCCTCTAAAGGGGACCCACTAAAGTCAAACCGTCATCTCTCTGCTGAACGGAAGTTCTGACCTGAGCTCTCACGGTCTCGCAATTTAACCACTTACAGATATCATCTGTGGTATATTCACCTGTAAGACTGAATATTGGGATCTGGATACGGGAGTATATTCAAGAGGTGAGACACATGAATGAGTTTAAGTTCTTAATTCACCTAATCCGTATCCTGAACAGATTGAAATGTGTGTGAGAATTTAAGTGGATCAGTATATCGACAATCTAAGTGAATTGTTTAATTTTGAGTATGAAATTAAAGCTTAACGGTACTACTGACTTGTCAAATAGCTGATATGATTCCCTATCACGCTCACCAAAAATATGTTTGTATATAGTTTACTTTTATTGTATTCTATTTCTGCATTTTATTTCTGTCTTAGCTTTCTAGTTTAGAAACTTTATTAAAAATTCAAAAAGATTTTATTTCTGCTTTATTTTCCGACAAACCAGAGTAGAAAGTTGATTGTCAGATTCTCAAATTTGAAGCAGATGCAGGAAGTTTCTGGACTGGAGGATGAGGAGAGCTTATCTTGATAAAATCTGATTGTTGAAAAGTCAAAAACAAGTTCATTAATTTGAAACTTGTTATTTTCAGAAAATGTTTTTGAAAAATGTTGTACTAAATCAGTTTTCATTTTGTCTGAGATCAACCAAGGTTATTAAGTTGGACTTGGTAGATAAATTGAGTAATCAGGGTCATTAACTTGGACCTGAATACTTAAGTGGATTTCTAAAACTGATAGATAATGAGATTTATTGTTGAAAGACAATAGATTGTAATGTTATATATTTGAGAAACAGGTAATAGGTTGTGAAAGATCCCCATGGCAAAGAAAATGTCAAAGATTGAACCAGAATTCAAGCCCCAGCTTATCGAGAGGAGGAGTCTACGAAAGGGGGAGTCAAGATTCTGGATCAACATTCAAAGGGGAGATTGTAGATTAAAGTTTGAAGATAGAAGATTGGAAGGAGCTTTACAATGTCAAAACAATTTGGAGAAAGAGAACAATCAATCAAGACTAAAGACTGAAGACAGGATGCTAAAGACTTCATCAACATCCAAGGGGGAGTATGTTGGTGCACTGATGTCTGTTAACTTCGTCTTTATTGAGTCTTGTATTGTATTAGATAGATCAGGGCATGGAAATCGAGAAAACAAGTTTTTAGAGTAATTCCGCTTGAATGGTGCTTAGTGTTATTTCAAACGGAATTAACAGTCTCAAGCGAAATTACTAATTCCATACGGAATTAGGTAATTCCGTTTGAAATGGTGATTCCGTTTGGAACGGTTTCAAGCGGAATTACACCGGCTATATATAGGAGTGTGCCTTGTTCATTTGAAACGGAATTATATGTGTGTGTTTGAGAGCCGAGGTGCTGCCGAATTGTAATCAGATCTGTAAAAGCTCAGGAAATCAGTAATAAATAAAGATTAGAAAGTATCAAGCTGTGTTGACATCATTTACATTGATTCTGCCTTTGTTTTTGATGATGAACTACTCAGATTGACTCGTTAGGGTCACACGACGATCCAACAATACTGAAACATCTGTGTGTCCCATTCCAAGGCATACCCCCGCGATCAAGGTAAGCACAACAGTTCATCGTAGCAGGTGAGTATACTGAGATCATCCTTAAGTTTTTCAACGCCAGACTTCTTGGTGAACAGGTCAGTACTTCCGTACAGCAGAGTGACCAAGGAAGTTTTGACGACGGCGAGACAGATACCTTAAACGATACGAATTTGGCTTTAATATCACACGGAATTCTCTTTTAGTGAGATATCTTGCATTTCAAGGTTTTGGCCCTTTTGGCTCTTTTTCAAGATATCCTGACTGTGCCCAGGTCTGCATATAGTCTGGATGCAACAGAGGGACAACCCTGATATCCCGGATAATTCATCAGCATAAAGACCCGAAACCTCAGATGTTGGCTATCTATCAACGCAGGATTTAAGACCATGAAATCATACACCGTTGGTCTATTACCCACAAGATGTCCAGTCCATTATGTTTGTATCACTTTGCATCTTTTTGCTTTTCGAGTGGCAGACCTATCAACACATCGCAATGGATCCTGGCCTGTTCAGCATTGAAACCTTACGTGTGTTAGTCAAGTTCTTTAGCACGAAAGTTCATTTCATTTCCCAGCAACTTTTTCTCCCCCTAAATTTGTGCAAAAGTAGAATACTTTATGCCCAAATTTATCAGATGAGATACCGTTATTCACAAAACCCCTTTATTTACAATATAAAAATTATATATATATATATATATATCTCAGTCGGTGAAACTTATAATCTTCAAGAGGTCTATAAGCACATTGAACCTTGAGATGCTGACAGGTTTTGTAAAAAGATCCGCTGTGGAGAGAGGCACTGTTTGCTGCTTCTTACACTGCTAGGAGATGAGTCTATCTCCCAAGAATTGGCATCCAGCTGATTAGATTTCCTATCCCTGTCTGTCTCTCCAAAGTTGCTATCTGAAAATGCAAACAGATCAAAGTTCGAATCTCTGGGGTACCAGAGTCCGAGTTTAGGAGCTCCCTTTAAATATCTGAAAATTCTTTTAACAACCGTTAGATGAGAGAGTTTAGGGTTAGCCTGATAACGAGCACACTGACAAATGGCGTACAGAATGTCTGGCCGACTAGCATTCAAATACATCAGTGATCCGATCATCGAGCGATACAATGTCTGATTTACAGGACTTCCCTCTGGATCCTCAGTCAACAACGGCCGTTCTACAATTGGGGAGTCTGTTGGCTTTGAGTCTGTCATGCTGAACTTTGCAAGAACGTCATTTACATATTTACTTTGGTGAATCAAGATTCCTTGATTATTCTGATGGACTTGAAGGCCCAAAAACATTATTATCTCTCCTAATGAACTCATCTCGAACTTTCTCTTCATGACCTTTTCAAATTCCTTGCAAAGTGCATCATTTGTCGATCCAAAGATATTGTCATCAACATATATTTGAACTAGGATGATATCCTTGTCAACACGTTTAATGAACAGTGTCTGATCGATTGTTCCTTGAGTGTACCCATGAGCGAGCAAATGTTCAGTTAGAGTAGCATACCATGCACGGGGTGCTTGGTGCAAACCATACAGAGCCTTGTCTAGCTTGTAGGCATATCCTTCCTTTTCTTGATCAACGAACCCTGGTGGTTGAGCAACATATATCTCTTCCTTGACCTTCCCATAGAGAAATGTCGTCTTCACATCCATTTGATAGACTGTGAAGTCCATAAAGGATGCATATGCCAGAAAAATACGGATGGCTTCAAGACGCGCCGCTGGAGCATACACTTCATCATAATCTAATCCTTCGACCTGACTGAAACCTTGGACCACTAATCTGGCCTTGTTTCTGATGATTATTCCGGTATCATCTTGCTTGTTACGAAAAACCCAACGTGTGCCAAGAGCTCGTTTTCCTTGAGGTAGTTTTTCAAGTTTCCAAACTCCAAGCCTTTCGAATTGATTGAGCTCTTCATGCATTGCGTCAACCCATCCCGGTTCCTGCAAAGAAACATTAATGTTTTTAGGCTCAATCTGTGATACGAAGCAAGAGTACAAGCACGAGTTGATGTCTCCAGATTTGTTGCGGGTTTGAACACCAGCAGATACAGGGCCAATGACATTCGTGATTGGGTGACTTTTCTGAACACACTGTGGAATTGCTGTTGTAGGGACTTGCAGGTTAGGTTGCAAATTTGAAAAGCTTCTTGATGCTATTCCAGATGTCTCCCCTCATTTGGTGCATCGGTGTTGATCACATGAGGATCTACAGTACAATCCGATGGAATAGCGTCTTGAAACAGAGAGGCTCCTTGAACAGTTGATGGTCCTGTGGAGGCTTCAGAGTTGCTAATTTCACCATCAAGGGTTGCTGCTGAAGGTTCAGGAATCGGCTCCTGAGCAGTGGAGGAGTGATGTTGTGCAGTTGTTTCCTTGTCAAATCCTGATGGATTCACAGTGAGCTTCTTGATTAAGTTTTGCAAAGGAACATCCTCGTCTTCATCTTCAAAGGGAATAGGCATCTCTACAGCTGAAACTCCTGCATCAACAATTTCATCAGACAAAATAGGAAATGATTTAAATAGGGAGGAATAATCATATAGCCAATCAGGTCCAATGCGAGCATCTTTTGGATTTTCTTCTAGCTAATCCACATGATATGCTTCCACAATCTGCTTCTTGACCTTGTTGTACACACGATAAGAAGTATTTTTGTGTATCCAATGAAATAGCATGGATCTCCTCAAGCTTCAAATTTTCCTCTGGAATCCATGAGAAGAAGTACGCACGGACAGCCGAAAGTGCGAAAGTGTTGCACTGAGGGTTTTTGACCTTCAACTATTTCATATGGAGTTTTCATATGACGTTTGTTAATTAATGCATGATTCTGAACGTAACAGGCCGTGTTCATTGCTTATGCCCAGAATATGAGTGGAAGACCCGAATCTATTAGCATTGTGCGAGCAGCTTCGATGAGAGTACGATTTCGTCTTTTTGCAACCCCATTTTGTTGTGGGGATCTTGTTGTACTGTATTGACGGTCGATTCCTTTTAGGGCACACAATTCGTTCAGCTCGGCATTCTTGAATTCTGTCCTATTGTCATAGCGAATAATCTTCACACGTTCATTTGATTGATTCTCCATGAGAATGGTAAATTTCTTGATTAACCCAGTTGTCTCAGTTTTCTGCTCTAAGAAGAATACCCAAGTGAAGCATGAAAAATCATCTGTGATGACCAAGCAATAAGACTTTCCTTTGATACTTAGTACATTGACCGGGCCAAATAAATCCATATGCAGCAGTTCCAAGACCTTCGAAGTAGTCTAAACAGGTTTGGACTTATGAGGCCGACGATGCTGCTTTCCTCGAGCTCATGCTTCACATTTCTCTATTTTCATGAAATCCTTGATTGGCAAGTTCCTGACGTAAGCTCCTTTCGCTAATCGATTCAAATTTTTCGTCTTCAGGTGACCCAAACGACGGTGCCACAGCATAGCATCATGTTCAGCAATTTCTGAAAACAAACAAGTAACTTGATCAGTAGGCGCTTTGTTCATATCAATTACGTAAGTGTTTCCTCTACGTTCAGCTTCAATTAGGATCCAGTCTTCAGGAATGAGAATTCCCGGTTTCAAAATAACACAGCCGCTCTTAGTGAAAAGAACTTCCATTCCTTTGTCACACATCTGTGATACACTCAACAGACTATGCTTAAGCTCAGGGACATAGTTAACGTCCAAAAAGGTGAGTACGTCATTCTTAACCGTGCCTTTCATGGTGATTTTTCTTGTTTCTCCTCCAGCGAAGTTGACACATCCTCTGTCGAATATCTGGATATCATTCAACTGGGATATGTCTCCCGTCATGTGTCTAGAACAACCACTATCAATAAACCAAAGTCTAAAGATAGCCCTCCATAATCGTTCCTGCACATTCAACAGAATCAGTTAGACCTGGAACCCAGTCCATAGAGGACCTGAGTTTTCCATCGCTATCTGTGTAGGTAATTTCATGAAAGATCATATGATTTTTATCGTTGTTTGTGGTTTTAGGTGACGCGGCAGAAGTTGATGGTTGTGAACACGGAGATTGGGATCTAACAGGAATTTTTGGTTTCCAATATTTGGTGTCCGAGACACTTTCATTTGATGGAAGAACTTTTGTCTTTCCTTGAAACCTGTTTGTTTTTAAAAAAATTTGGTTTTCCTGTTTAGCAAGATTCCAGTCTCTGTCAGAAGGCCTTGCATTGGGAGGCCGATTTTTTATAAAATGAGAGTGTGTGGCCTTTTGATGGTACATGCTCCTAGAGTAGTAGGGACGATGAACACAATTTCTCTCAATGTATCCTAGAATTCCACAATTAAAACATGTCTGTCTTTTTGAGAAAAAGATATCTAGTTCAGCTTGCGTTATTCTCGAGAACTGATCACGTCTTTTCCATTCAGTTGCCGCTGAGTGCTTTCGAGGATGCTTGATCTTGGATGAACCCGCCTCACAACTATCAGCACAAGAGTAAGTATTTGTGACCTTACCCTTGAGCTTGGGTTCTGTTTGCTTAAGATTTGGGTTTTCCCCTTTTTGCATTCTTTCCTTTTTGTCACACACCAAAAACGTCGCAGCGGAATATTAAACGTAGTGGTGACGGAAGTTGGTGCCCATTTATATCTTGTTGAACGATGCACTCATTTATTGGACATTTCGACTTATTTTAAAACATAAGTTATTAAACATTACATTTTAAAAACCATGACACAACCACATA